>JAFMTC010002937.1:0-129540 GCA_018845635.1 Nicrophorus orbicollis | reverse complement strand
GCCTACTGTAGTAGTAACAGCGACAGGAGCCCACGTTCCGACTGCTAACCCCGACGCTACGTCACCAAATCTCATTGCCTTACTTCCGACTTCATTACTGAAACCCTTATCTTTCAACTTGTAAAAAAAAACCCTAAAAATTCAACAAACAACCCTCGTTCAATACCAACATCGATCACCACCCATACGCCTTTTGAAAATATCTAGAAAAATAACATTTTAAAGTAAATTTCAAGAGATCATAAGGACCAATTAGTGGAACAGACTTTTCATTCAAAATTTTATATCCTAGCACCTATGCGATACTTGTCAAGAATTAGTTATGCATTTTATTGTATACATATTTACAACTATAAAATTTTTAATATAAATTTTCTTTAGACATTATTAATCTTTAATTAAGATATTGTATATTGTCAAATAACAAGATATAAATAAACGAGCATTATTGAATATCAATTAGAAATGCGGAACCTTTATGTTGTTTTGCGAATGCAATTTTCCATACATTTTTCCTCTGTAATCTTCACTTCTCTCTAATTATCACTAACGTGCTTTAGCTTTAATCTTATCCAATAAATATGCTCTTTGTATTTATAGCCAGATGTACTTATACGTTTAGTTCTTCCTTATACTTTGGAAATTAATTGGAGCTTACGCGGAATAGGCTACAAATATTTCACAAACATATTTATTGATAAAGTGCTATTTTTTAAAACAACAATATTTGGATAATTTAAAATATAATATTGATATTGTCGTGTTAGTGGTTAGTACCACTTAAACTATTACAAACAATTATATTCTAGTTACTTCGATTTACGAATATATTAAACTAGAAGTAATCATCAATTAAACTTAAGAAACGCAGTTGTGATGAAACGGAGCTATAGTTAGATCTAACTCGAAGTGCTATTTTGTATCTATTTATCTTCGCATCTTTCTTTCATTCTCTTTTTCAGAAGCGCAGGAAAAACAAAACGTCCGTTCCAGTATTTTCGATTCGACCGAAGTTGAGAGCAGCAAACAACGACGGCCTTCGTCCTCCTCCCTCTTGTCGCCAGCCAAACGCGCCTCAAGCTTGTTAGCAGGATTAGGACGGGCAAACCGATATCACCCTGCAAACTTTACAGATGACAAGTCCAAAGGAGCGGCGACGCCGCCGTCGCCGACACCACCGCCGCCTCTTCATGTTTGCCATCGTTAAAAATATTCCACGCGGCGGAATTCCTTCCAGCAGCACGACCCTCGCTTCTTCCTCTTCCTACCGCACAATTCACCGCCCGAGAATATATGACGCGACTCGAAAATAAACCTATTCCTATTGCCAAAAACTCAGCTAATAACAATTATGGCGGTATTTCAAACAAACAAACATTACGTAACATGTGTAATTTATACATTAAGAATGCATTTTACGCATCTTCAGGACATTCAAACTTGAAGAGTTTACTTCTTTCCACACATCACTTGCTTCAAAATATTGCTGATTAAATCAACAATATTTACATCTTATTTTCAAAGATCAAAACTAGAGAAATGATGCAATTAAAACTTGCTATATATGCAATAAATGAGGAAAACACAAAATATATATTAAAATTTAAAGTTTATTTGGAAGTAATTATAAATGAGGAGATGAGTTGTGATCTGCACTTAAGAACATGATAAAAAAACATATAATAATTATAAGTTAACTGTTATAAAGAACCATAGGTCTTTCCAAACTCTCAAAAATATTATTGTTATCATAAAGTAATTATAGTTTATAACTTTATACTATATGATTACTACTTTTCTAGTTCATCTTTAACTTCTTTCTGTAAGAAGATGGTTAATATATTCAACATATATTCAAAAATATACATAATACGTGCATACAAATTTTGAAAATGACGTAGTCTTCTCATCACTCGGTAATTGAGTTATTTTTGTTTCAATGTAATTTGCTCGTTAAGATAGGTTTCATCGTACCTTGTTGAAATGTATGTACTTTGTTGTATTGTCAACATCTATATAAGTAATAGTATACATTATTATGCAAGTGGTGTATAGTATGTAGATATAAAACTACTAAATGGTAAATCGGCACAATAGGAATGGTGATCAAAGGAATTGGTGATAAGCAAATAACAAATTGGACTGTCATTGATTTTGGGTAGCAGATTAACGACGGATAAAGGTGAAGTGCATAATAGATTATCAGGTGTGTGAGGTGAGAACGTGATTTTTGTTCTAAATCGTAAATTGTTGACGCGTTTCGCGCCCTTAATAGTCACGTTGTGGATGTATTAGTCGGTCCGTCGCGCCTTTAAAGGGGATGTGATTGTATCTGGCGGGCGCCAAGAAAGCACTCCCAATCCACCCTCGTCGATCCTGCGGTAGTAAAGCGTCCGATAACCGTGGCAATAATATTGCACGCGCTTTCTGTGTAGACGGCGTGGAATGGCGAGAAAACGCCGACTCTAAATGTGTATGCCATATTATATACACACACCACACATGAAACATGTATATTTGTGTGTGTGTGTGTGTGTATTCGGTGGCATGTGATAAGAGGCATGTGATGGAGTGATAAGGCAACATGACTAGTGAGCGGTTGGGTTCGGAGTGGTGTAGGAGTTCGGGTGGCGTTTGCGAGCGGATAGAGGCGGCTGGCGGTGGGTTAAGGGTGGGTTTTTGGGTTGAGGGTTGCGGGTTTGGGGCTCGAGTGGGCGGCTCGAGGTGGTGTGGGTTGGTGTGAGGTGACGGCATGTCGCCGAGCGAGCGAATGCAGTCGGGGCCGGGGGGCACGTGTAATCGCGAGCGGTGGCGGTCACACATGAGCCGGCGAGTGAGCAGCACCAAAGCGGGGCGGCGCGTGTCTGACGCGTCTGGGGGCCAACTAGCCGCCCACCGCCGGTTCACCGCAACCAACGGCGACTCTCAAAATGTTCCGCAACAATTTACAACATCCATCGCATCCTTATTACGAAGAACTAATACCATTATACTTCAATCTTTTCACTTGTTATGAGTCGTTAATAAATATCGTTCAATAATTTATATTAAAAAAACTAAATATATCAATTACTTTTGACACAATACATGACTTACAATGTAATTATGAACATTTTGTTGTAGAATATCCATTTAACTAACTTTCCAATAAGTTTATAAGAATATTACACAAATCTTAGAATACTTATTTAAACATTTTTTTTTCAAATCTAGATACTTCTTAATTTGTAAAACATGTTTAACTTACTTTTGTCAGTCGTTTTATTATGAAATCCGAACATTTTATTCTAAAATACCTATTTAACTTATTCATAGTTCACTTTACAATACTTCTGATTTTGTATATATTTATGTAGACGTTTAATTTATAGATTATATAGCTAAAGTTGACCTGATCGGAAAATATATCTTGTTCCAATTGTAATATAGAGAAAGAAATAATAATGTTATAATAATATTAATTTTTATTAGTCAATCAAACTTGACCAAAGGGCTTTTGGCTCAAGTGAAACAGTTAATACATTTTGTTACAAATTACAAACAAAAAAGAGATGTTTTCTAATAATAATGTTATAATTTCAATCAAATACACATTATTGGTGGGTGTAACAACTGCCCCAAAAATACTTGAAAAATACTTTAAACATTAAAAATCATAATATAACTCTTTGTTTTTTCATACTTTTCTTAATTATTAAATTGAATTATGATATCAAGTAGGAAGTGGTTTTAAAACTTTAAAATGATATTTTAAACGTTAGTAGTAGAAAAATGGCATTCTTATTCGTAATTGCTTGTGCTTCCGTCCAATTAAGGATTAATTTCTGGTAGAAAAATAAGTTAAGAAAAGTTTGAGAACCTCAGGCAGGATCGTCGGTGTGATGTGGCGGTGTCGGCACGCGACAGAAGTACGGCATTCCCCGTCCCCGCGCCTTTCCTGCTATTCCTGCTGCTCGCACGCGCACGATTAGAGCGCCCCGAGAGTTCGTTTGGGCAGCAGCAGCAGCAGTAGCAGCAGATCCAGCAGTAGTAGCGGTAGCAGCAGGAGCATCGTAGCGCCAAGCCAAGCACGATTTGAACGGATCGCGTGCAGTTTCAGTAGCACGCGGATGTCTTGCAAGCAATGACTGCCAAATCCAACAAGCGAAACAGTGAGCCAAGGAGAGCCAACAAACCACTGATGGAGAAGCGACGACGTGCAAGGATCAATCAAAGTTTGGCTGCTTTGAAGACACTCATCCTAGACAGTGCCAAGGCGGACAACACGAAGCATTCCAAGCTCGAAAAAGCTGATATACTCGAATTAACAGTCCGGCACTTCCAGAGGCACCGCAGCCTGGACACGGCCGGCGTCCACCAATACAGATCCGGATACGCGGATTGCGTGAAAGAAGTCCAGAGATATCTGGAGACGCCGGACGCACATACGATGACCGTCATGGAAACTGGGGTCAGACAAAGACTTCTCCGGCACTTGGATAATTGCATAGCCGAAGTTGACACCGACCTGAAACCGCAGCCACAACAGAACTCACCACCGGAAGAGCGCCTCCAATTACCGGCAGACTCGAGTACGCCGCCAGAAGAAGTGAACAACAACGCTAATCAAGACCCCGAACAACAACAACAACCGCAACAGCAAAACCAGGACCTCGAACTTCCAACAAAAATGGTTAAAACCTACGACGGAAACTTTGTTTTCGTGCTGCCCTCGCATTACTTACAATTAGCGAACGCTTTAGGCATTAATTTGCGGCCGCAAGTGGAGAAAGAAGTTCAAGAGGAAGAGAGCGCCCCGAGCAATGAGCACGAGCGACCATTGGACTACAGTAAAAACAATGACGAAGAAGATGTCCAAATGAAAGAGAATATGTGGCGACCCTGGTAATATACATCAACAACAACAAACAAACAAAGATAGTGGGGAACTGTTTCGTTTTGGTGCACATCAATGTATGGAATAAGCGGTTTTGGAATGGAAAAGAGACTGCTACATCCTGAATGATAAATTGTACATTTAACTTTATCTTATGGACCTTACTATTCATATAGACAAATAATTCTTTTAAATGTACACGAAATATCGCAATTCGCCAAAAATAAAAAAAACTTTTATAATTGTTATAAGTTAATGCATATTTACGACTCTATAGCTATTGATGTTTCACAATTTTTTAAAATGTACATAATTAATATATAAATGTTCTTTACCTGTATATATAAATAGATGGTTGTTTTATATTTACCTTATTTTGTAATATATGTAAATACAATTTCATTTGATCTCTATTTTTCTTATTTATTTTTCTGACCACCTTAATAAAATTTTATTATTAAAAAAAATAATAATTTCCAAAAAAAAATCTATTCCATATTCATATATTTTAATATTTCTTATCATCAACTGAAGGGAAGTACTACTTAAATACACTCATTTTATGTAACGTGCCAGATTTGTTATATAAGATTTTCTATTTTCCACCACGTTTTATTAACCAAAATATTGTTTGTGCCAAACGTAATCTTGTGACATAATTATAACACAACAATCGGAATCTTGTTAAGCAATATAACTATACTTTTAGAACATTTCCAACGTAACTGGAAATCGGCAGAAATATTCGTCAATCGTATATATTTAATAAGTATATCCAATGTTAAAAACTATTTAGTCCAATAAATATACTGTTTTACCACTGTATTTCGCCAAAATCTCGCCTGTTAATTAATATTATTATTACATGAGGATTTTTTTCTAAATATTTTATAATTAAATTTAATTTGAAAATTATACTAAATCTATCTTAAATAAACTTTTTGTAATTCTCAAGGAAAAAAGGGTTAAAGTTATTGGTTATGATTGCCATAAAGTTTACGTTTAATATAAATATTTTATGAATTAACTGAAAGGGTTCTACATATATCAATTCTAACGTCCGAAAGTTGATGAATGTTAGATATGTTAATTGAAGGAAGTAACTTTATATAACAAAAATACATTATTTGTTTCTTATATATTAACGAAACGATAATAATATGAAAGACTGCGTTCAATAGCTCTTTCTAATAGTTATAATTATGATTGTTATTGCATAAGTATATTTTGCTTTTTTGTCAGTTTGTGACTGTTACAATAAATATATATATTAATAATATGAGAATATCATATTAACTTAATACATTTTTCTTTGTAAATAATTAAATTTCAAAAATCAAACTAAAATTAATTTGAAAACTTTTAAACTAAATTTAAATCAAATCAATATAACGTCCGGATCTCTGGTGGTCAAACCTATCAACTAACTTAGTATTATAGGCAACCAATATTGCTTTCGTGTAATATTGTTTCATATTATACAACATTAGCGCATTCTATATTCAAATAGCTGAAGTATCTTTTGGAACAGACATACGTCCAAGAAATTTTCTTGTGAACGAAGAAAGATATCGTAGAATTGCTTGTCCAACTTTGATAACACGAAGTGACGTAACTGTTCGAGTACACTTTGATCTCGAAATTTCATTCTCGAAGTTTCTACACGCTAGTGTCGGCGAGAAAATTCTGAAAGGATCTTTAGTTCACGAATAACTGCTTCAAAATGGTAAGTGTTCCCCTGTGATCACATAAAGTACAACGTGAATTACTTAAACTCTCAATTTACTTTTAAATGTTAGTACTTGCGATATTTTTTCATCTTTTAGGCGTTTACTTTATCTGTCACGTTTTTGTCCGGTTTGCAAAATCATATTTTTTGTTTAATTAGGAAGCAATTACAGTTTATGCGTATTTTAATGAATACATTATGCACGTACCACTTTGAATTCTTTAATTGTGGATTATATCATCTTCCTGCTGGATTTTGCAGCACAAAATCGTTAAATTTTATAAACTAACCTCAATTTGTAAATTCTAGAAATTGGATTTTATAGTTAATAAGATTATAGATTTGTTAAAGAACAGTTATGCTAATGAAAATTGGTGTTATTTTATGTAATTATAAAAAATGTTAACATTTAAAAAAAGTAGCTAAAAAATTATATAATGATTTAAATAAATGTATATTTTCTCCTTAATTGATTAGTTCCAACATCTTTAGAAGTGAAGACTTATCAGCTTTTATTTCTTATCACTTTAGTCTTTTATAAATGACATACAAAATCTCCATTTTGATTCAACTGGACATCCTATATAATATAATTATTACTTAACTGTTGTTAAGAATTGCTATAATAAACAAGTTATGAATGAATAATTACTAAATTAAAGTATTGTTTCATTATGTTCATTAGTCCAATTGAATATTTTTCAAAGAGACCTCTGTCGATAACCCTTTGGCCCAATTTGAAGCAATAAAGATATTTAGATAAATATTTTTCAAATGAAAATGTTGTTGATAGGCATCCGCAATCAAACGCCTCGTTCCATTGTTCGACCGCATCCTTGTCCAAAAGGCCGATGCTGTAACCAAAACCGCTAGCGGTATTGTTATCCCAGAGAAGGCCGCCGCCAAGGTCCTGAGGGGAACTGTCGTCGCTGTTGGTCCAGGTGCCAGGAATCAAGTATGACTCGAGAAATCCGCTTTGAAACGGAC
Organism: Nicrophorus orbicollis; assembly: GCA_018845635.1. Taxonomy (NCBI): domain Eukaryota; kingdom Metazoa; phylum Arthropoda; class Insecta; order Coleoptera; family Silphidae; genus Nicrophorus; species Nicrophorus orbicollis. The sequence continues at coordinate 121,948 of JAFMTC010002937.1, read as the reverse complement.
GCGCTAAATATGATTTATTGTTGTTGTCTACAGGCTGGAGACCATATCCCACCTCAGATCAAAATTGGAGATGAGGTCCTCCTCCCAGAGTACGGTGGCACCAAAGTGTCACTTGCTGAGGACAAAGAACTCCACTTGTACAAAGAGTCTGATATTTTAGCCAAGGTGGACAGTTAAATCTCAAGAAAATTTCTACTACACGTTACTTTCGTTTTATACAAACATTTTATTACAAAACATATTAAATGTATTGTTTGTTAAATGCCGCGGGTGTCAATTCATTTCTACTATCTAGAGATCTGATCACGTTGCCGCATTTGAATTCATATTTTTGGTGCATTTCGTCACATACAAACCAAAAGTATTGGAAATATTTTTCTTCCTTCTTTTTTTGTATAATGTTCAAATTGTAGATATATTTTTTAGTTGTTAATTTCACATATTGTGGAATAAATTTATATTAAAAAATATGTGTATTTAATCCTGCATTGAAAACTTGCTGTTCTCACAATAAAAATATCCTATTTCCTTGTAGAACAACTTCAAGAAACGTAAATTCGAACATTGAATTTAAATTCATGGATAAGAGAACACGTCTTTCTTTGGGAATTGTTTTATTGGCGACTTTTATTTACGTAACGCATTCCTTTCTCTGCATTTGGTGAAATTAATTGGTTTTGAAAAGTTTCACTTTCTTGAGACTGAATATGTGTGTGGCAGCAGTGGCTATTAATTTGTTAGGTTATTTTTGATAACACAACAAAACCCAGAATTATTTTAAACAAATGTATTAAACAGATACACAAAATTCAAGTAGTTTTACACAACAACACCATGGTGAGTAAAATTGCAACAAAATATGTCATTTAGACTTGTGAAACCTTTTATAAAATGTCCTACAGAACATACCTGTCAAATGATAATCTCCTATTTTGACAAAGTAACCTTAACTATGTGAGATTTATTAACATATTATACTTGCAATTGCAGCATAAATTAAAGTCATCACAAAGGGATAAAGTGAAGAAGTTCATTTCATTCACCCAGACAGGTGAGAACACAGCCATATTCTGTCTGTCACAGAACGATTGGAAGCTTGACTTGGCAAGCGATAACTATTTTCAGAATCCAGATTTCTATTATAAAGAGCCTAGGAGTGTTGACAAGAAGAAACTGGAGACTCTGTATTTACAGTATAAAGATCCCACTGAGAATGATAAAATAACACCGGATGGAATCATCAAGTTTTTAGATGATCTCTCGCTTTCACCGGAATCCAAATTGGTGTTGATCATAGCATGGAAATTCAAAGCTGCCGCTCAATGTGAGTTCACTAGGGAAGAATTTATCAATGGCATGACAGATTTGGGATGTGACAATATAGATAAACTTAAAGCTCGTCTGCCCAACCTGGAGAATGAACTAAAAGATCAGTTTAAATTTAAAGACTTTTATCACTTTACCTTCAACTATGCCAAAAATCCAGGTCAGAAGGGTCTCGATTTGGATATGGCGATAGCGTATTGGAATATAGTACTGAAGGGTAAATTCAAATTCCTGGACCTATGGTGCACATTCTTACAAGTAACAGAACATCTAATATGCACGAGCAAATAATTTTCTTATAATATTAACATATTTCTAGGAGAACCATAAAAGGTCGATCCCTAAAGATACATGGAATTTGTTGCTTGATTTTGCCGGCCAAATAGCTGATGACATGAGTAATTATGATGAAGAAGGGGCATGGCCAGTTCTTATAGATGATTTTGTTGAATGGGCTAGTAAAAGAGCAAAAGAGAATGAGCCTCACAGCACCAGTGATTAGCAGTATAAATTATTATTGTTTTCTATGAATGACATCAGAATAAAGAGTACTTCTATTATTAGTTACTAGGATACTTTCGATAGTGTGTATTTAAGATTTCCCAAGTTGCTCTGTACATATAATATAGCTTTTTCAATATTATCATTACAAATTACTGGTAACCCTTGGGTTTTGGTGTCATTCAAGGTGATTTTAGCTAATGTAAATATTTATCCTTTTTTTTTTAATTGATTAACTTTTCCAACTTATTTAAAAATATAAATTTAAACAAAAAATATAGAGACAATGTCCATTTCTAAAAACTATATTCAGGTTATTGTAAAATATCGTTTATATAATAAAACTGTTACTATTTTTAATTAAAATCTTTCTTTAAAAAAATTAAGACCATTGCGATTTTTTGTTTCAACAAACTGTAACATTTATTTTTATTAAAAAGTAAAATAATATCAATTATTTGTTATAAATTAATTGTCATTATTATACAAATATTTCCTTAACATCTTCCTAGTAAATTCATAACTCTTACCTTTTCAATGTTATATTAAAAAAACATGTAAAAATTGTGAAATCAATGATGAATAATTTATGAATTGTTTAACGAAATTTTATTTGAATATAGTTAAAACAAATAAATAACATTTTAATATATTAAAAAAAGAGATATAAAAATAACTGTAAATTTGATTATGGACGAATCATTAAATGTAAAAAGAAAGTGTTAGCAACATATAAATAAAATATATTAAATAACCAGTCCCATATACCGTGGAATGTAACAATTCTATGATATAGGTTTATACACTATAAAAAATTAACGTATCAATTAAAATAATTTACATGGTATTGATATATCTTCTTAATTCTTCTTGGGTGTCAAAAATCATTACGTGGAAAGGTGAGCCAGGTACAAGTTCGTTCGCCCATTTCACTTCGACGCGATAGTCCCCAGGCTCCGTTGGATCATACTTTAAAAGCAATGAAAAATAATGTGTTAATTTAGCGAAAGACCTTGATTTTCGTCTACTTACTTTGCATAAAATAGTTCGATCTTTTTGACTTTCTCTTTGCATCTCGACTCTGAAAGCACCCTTCGGTCCTCTGACCCTAACGGTCAGTTGTCCAGCACCCGCACCCCTCGTATCACAAATAAATCTCGATTGGAATGTTGCCAAGACGCCGTGCTCAACGCCAGGCCCATAAACTCTAACTTTGCTGGGGTCAGGTGCACCAGCGACTTTCAATGTGAACGGTGATCCAGGTACGTGTTGGCCTGCATACTTAACAGTTAGGGCGTGACGTCCAGCCTCTTGTGGTTTTACATTTAGTGTAAATGTTGCATCTCCGTGATCGTACAATTCGCAATAAGCCACTTTTCTTGGACCTGTACAGTGCGCTGTTAGTTCTCCTGGTCCGGCCCGTCTTGTATCAATCCAGGATCTTATTTCTCTACCAACTACGCCTTGCCTAAGACCTTCTCCAGAGCAAAGAACTTTCGAAGCGTCAGCGCCACCCTTCGCCTCCACCATTAATGGACAGCCTTTGACAGGTCGACCACCCCACAATACCGATAATAGGTAATTTCCAGGATTATTAATGGTATATGTAGATCTCCAAATTTTATCTCCTGCTAAGCTTAGCATTACAGGAATTGGGAGATTTGTATCAACAGCATGTAGTGTTACTTCCGGATTACCTACAATATTATCAATTTTAATATGCTAATTTCAATAATCACAAATTATCATACCCGAAGTTGCTTTTGATCCATCTATATTGAATACAGCTTGTTCTCCGCATTGCGCTTGTGCTAAACCTTTTCCTGTTAAGACTACTTGAGCTCCAAGAGCTATCGCGGTATTCGGCGTTTCAGGTAATCCTATATTAGCAAATTTAACATCGAAATCAGTCTCTCCTGAATTCAACCCTTCAGTGGACACATCGAATTTAACTCGATTTCCATTCTTTTCACTTGAAATTTTTCTACCGGAAATTTTACATTCCAAACTACCTGGACCAGCATTGCTTATATCGAAAACTAGTTTTGCTGGTAACTTTATTCGTCCAGATTCATCCAAGTATTGATTCCATCCACCTATTAAACGAACAGCTGAAGGATCGATAATCGTCGGTCTGAATGGAGAACCAGGTAACTACAAGAAATGCATCAAATGGCATCAAGTTCGTATGTGAATTTACATTGAATATCGAACTTACATCCGTTGGACCAATGTTAATTATTATATCGTAAACTCCAACCCATTTTGGAGTATATGAAACTATGTATTCCCCAGGTTTCGGACTTTGCACGTGCGAATCTAATAGTCCTTCGATTGCCTCAACTTGTACCCTTGGTTGAATTACGCTACTAACAGTAAAACTTGTTCGTTCTCCCACGATAGCACTCTCAAGACCTTTACCAACTGCCCTAGGCGGTGGAGTTGGACCAATTGCGCCAACACCTATAATGGTATATTATTAATATATAATATGAGAACATTCCTATTAAATTTTACCCAAAGCCAATGGTGAGTTCTTAACCGGAACTCCGCCATAGGTAATAGCCACTTGATATAATCCTGCCATAGATGGAAGGAAAGATACTTGCGTAGTATCATCGGAGACCATTGTGTTTTGAACAGATATAGTTTGACCAATAGGGTTTGTAACTATAACTTCCAAGTCGGCAGTTCCGGCATTTTTGGTGGTAACTGTGAAACAATATTAGATCATCGAATTTTCATAATAGTCAAATGTTTACCATTAAACGTGATCCTTTCACCGACATTTCCTTGAGTGCTTGGAATATCAATTACTCGTACACAATCACTGTCATATGCTTGACAAGTAAATGGACTACCAGCTACGCTTTTAGCTTGATGAAGAACTTCGACGGTATGCGATCCAACATCCCTAGCTGTGAATTCGGCTTGCAACTTTCCAGTTTTCGTTTGGTAGCATCTAACAGGTACTGCAGAGCCAGTTGGCCCGCTAACGACAACATCAAATTCACGAGCCGACCGCCCCAAAGTATCAATATTAAATGATGTGACCTTTCCAACACGAGATTGATATAAACCTAAACCACCTGCCCATGGTTCCGAGCCCGGTGCTTTTACAGGAATCTACATTCACATGAATTAAAATATATATTACTATAAAATCTTTTTGAGTTACCTCAAGAACTCCGTGTTTTGGTACACCATTATAGAATAAGGTTACTCTATGAGGTGCTGCATGAATTGGATGAAATACGATTTCCCACATGTTCACATTAGTTCCGCTTTGTCTAACGCTGTGAGCTATTTCTTTGCTTCCAACTTTGACACTGGCCGTAAGTTTACCAGGACCAACTTTGTTAATGCTAACACCCACAACGGCTGGTCTATGGCATACGGCCTCGGGGGCATTGATAACATCTATTTTGCTTGTATCGAAGACGTGTAAAGTTCTAGAACTTATTAAATTATTGCTCTTCAATAGTTGGAGTTGGTAAGTTCCAGTTTGCGTAACAGAAAATTCTGCTTTGCTATTATTCACGGTATATTTAACAGGATGGTTATTGGAATCTATTATTTCCAGTCGATGATCTGGAGGTATATCAAAGTAATTTATGGATCCAATTTGCAAATACTGAGTGGACTCGATGACGGAGCAATGGAATGGACTACCGATAACGTTCATGTCGTTGAATGTAATATTTACGAAATGATCATCGCTGGTTTGTGGTACGAATGTTACATCGTAAAGACCTCTGGCGCAAGCAACGACTTCCGCTTTAATAGTCGTATGCTGTGTGGATACAACAAGCTCTAAAGTTCCTTCACCGGCTTGAGCGGCGTCCACGCTAAAGGTAACGGGTTTACCAACTTCGGCTGGACCAATATCATTTAAAGACATCTCGTTGAGTGCTCTAGTAATTTCATTTTTACGACCTGCGAACGCAAATATTTTAAATTTAATCCTGCACATATAGATAGACGGATGATAGCAATCCTACCAGGCAATCCAGAAACGATAACTTTATTGACGTCGTAAACATTGCAGTTAAACGGTGAACCGATAACGTGTTGATCGTTAATTAAAATAGCGACGCTATGACGACCAACCATTTCAGGTACAAATATTGCCATATATACATCTTCGTTGGAAGTGACTTTCGTTTGCATAATCTTGCCAGTCGGTGCCGTTGTGATGACTTGAGGCTCAGCTCCTAAGAGTGAATTATACATTAAAGTACTTATTAGGAGATGAGTTGGTTGTGAGAATACCGGCCACTCCTTCGATCTTTATTTCTGCGGGATGTCCGACAGCTGCCAACTCGATTCCATTTCCGGTGACCGGAACTCTTGGTTGCGTATTGCCTGGACTCACTTTACAGCTAAAAGGTGATCCAGGTACTGCTTGTCCGTTAAACCTAATGAAAAGTATGTTACATGGTTGATCGAAGGATGTTAGTGATTGTTATTACCTGACGCTCAGAGTATGGACGGCGGCTTCCGTAGGTTTGAAATTAACTTTGAAACGAGCGTTTCCTTCGCTTTGAACAAAGTTGGGTACGTTCCGACCACCGACGGCCACGATGATCTCCAGATTCCCTGCGCCTGCCTGCGATGCGTTTATGCTGAACGAGACAGGCTTCCCGACTACTCCATCGTTAATATCCGTGACACTGACTCGATTCGCATCATAGGCTTTCACCAAAAATGGACTTCCTTCGATGTGACCTCTTGGTAAGCGAACCTATAAACATATTATTTTTATAATACTTAATTTCAATTCTTTATTTTCTAATTACTTCGACGCTATGATCGCCAACGTCAACTGGTGTGAATGATATATCAAACTTTCCAGATGTGCCAGCTTGTGGTGTTATCTGGAAAATAGACAGTATAGAGTTGCTGTAAAACTGGTAAAGGATTAATTATTCACTTGAGTGGGTAGCGATCTTCGAGCCGGACCCAATACTTCAACGACCGGAGCGTTGGGACTCTCGACTGCAAACAGACAGGCTCTACCAACGGATACTTTATCCATTGATTCCGGTGTGATGATTCTGGCCGCAGGAGTAACGACGCATTTGAAAGGACTTCCTGGAACATCCTGTCCATTGAATCGCAGGTCAACTGAATGTGCAGTGGCTTCGCGCGGTGTGAAGGATATAGCGTACGTGTGTGGTCCCTGAGCCTGGGCTGATGTTGGAACTCTTCCGCCGTTTACGGTCACCTCGAGATTGCCAGGTCCAGCTTGGCTAGTTTCCACTGATTTCATCCGATAAATCAAACTTAGTTTCTAAATCGCCGATCGTGAATTTCTCACCTAAGAATGTGACCGGTTTTCCGACGACTCCAGTCGCGGCTTCTTTGACTTTGATAGCCTGAACGTCGTAAACTTTGGCTGCGTACGGGCTACCGGCAGTAGGTATTCCATTGACGCTGACGTTTATCCGGTGCTCCCCGACGACCCGGGGCACGAACTCAGCGCGAAACTGAGCGTTGCCCAATGGTTGGACTTGGGTGGGCACCGACTGACCTCCAGGGCCTGAGCCAATTTTCGAGTTTGTCAGGGATATTAATTATTATAGGGACTGGTTCACTTGGGGGGAAGTATTGTTATACACGAGGAATGATTCGTAAAGCTAATCAGTTAAAGCGAATATGTTATTTTACTACAATTTTGTGCATATGTTTATTTCATCTTGAATGTTTCAACCAATCTCAAAAAATAATACCCATTCACTTTCACAAGTGATATTTTAACGCATAAAGTTTTTAACTACAACATTTAAGTATTTTATATTTAGCACCTGGAGAAATCTTTCTATTTATTTATTTAAATTAAAGTAAAAGTATACTATATGAAGTATTAAAATAAAGTTTTTTTAATATATATTTAAAATAATCGCAAATTAGATTTATCAAATATACTAATCATCTCATTTTTAATTATTAAAAAGAAGTTTTGCTAATAAATTAAAAAAAAAACTATACGATTTTGATGCTGGAATTCAAATAAGTTAAAATAATAAATCAAATCTAAAATTGAACATATTCTAATAAAATCATTGAGAAATTGATGCTAAAATATGCAAAAGAAAGAAACCGTTACATATTGAAACAAAAGAAGTTATGACCTTTATTTCTTGTATCAACAATTATGTAAGTTCTGTTGATGGACAAGAAACAAATACATTCGCTTATTATAGAAACGAATTACAAAATGTGTGTGTGTTATTTCAATGTTGAAATTATAGAATTTTCAAATATATTGTAAAAAGAATATTTGTAAAGAAAAGTGTATCAAATTTTGCATTTTCTCTAATAAGAAAATCTAAGAACATACTAAGATCGTTTCTCTAATTTGTAAATTAACGAAGAATTATACGAATGTAACGATCTTAGTATACTCAAAGAAGCATTTCATTGATGAATGAAATACTACGTACAAGCAGGCCATATTCATATTCAAAACTAAATACATTACTTTCGTTGAACGCACGAGTTTTGGTTTGAACCAAATTAAGTGGCATATGTCGAGTATGACTTTCACCGCGAATGAGAGGTAAAACGTAAATGAAAACTTGCAGCGGCTAATTGTATCTTTAATTGATTATGGGATAAACCATACGGCAGACGAGTAAATAATCCAATTATACGTATTTTTAAAATAGAAAAGAAAGTTGCCGTACTTGACGAGAAACCCGATAAAATATCACGGAGAACGGCGAACTACTTCTGTCTACATTGTTTTTTATTGTCATTCATACATTTATTTCATTACTATATGTATGTTTTTATATAGAAATTAAGTAAATCTATTTCTAATTAGCGATAATGATGTCTATTAAAGTGTAAATACTGCAATCATTAGTCACTCTAAAATAAGAATTTATGAAATATTTTAAATTAAAATTCCATTTTCTATTTAATTTAAAACATTTATTTACAAAAAAAGCTTAACAATTGATTATTGTAATTTTCAACTTTAATCATAAAATTGTATGTTTCCAACTATGTCCTATTAATTAAGTTATTAATTGGAGTAAATAAGTAAAAGTTTTATTATTTTTTTGTATCTTTTTCTTCATGTTATATTTTATTTACGATAGTGATTTAAATTACTATAATAATTCTATTATTTGTATTGAAATTATTATAATAAACAAAATGCATTGTATTCCAAATACAAACGGCTTTTAACCGCATTTTCCCGTATAGAAAAATACTTTAATACACAAAGTTAGTAAGTTTTAAAAATAACGTAGTATTACCATTGAAAATTGTAAAATTTTGATGAGTGTGAATCTTTTGTGAGAGAAATAAAACTTCATTAAACTGAAACTGATTCAACATTTAAAGTACATTTTGTAAGTTAAATTTTGTAGTTTTTGTTTGTAATATTAAAATATAATTTAGGTCGGTGACTCAAAAACTTTCCATTCGATTTATTATCAGATTTTTTATTCTATTTTGTAATAATAAATAATTTCCTAATATAGCAATTTCTAATAAATTACTTAAACTATGCTTAAAGCATATAGTCAATGACCTAACTTGGCATATGTTGAATTATAAAAATATGTCCTAAATAATTTGCATTAAACAGAAATGTGTGGGAACTTCATAATCCCAGATGTTAAATCAGGCAAATTATGCAAATCAATTGATTGATTATGGTAAGAAAACTCTACAATACGAAGAAAAATCTAATATTATATATATATATTTAAAAGCTAAACCTTTTAACTAAATAATTTATATGTAGACTAGATGCCACGCTTAAGTTGGAAATAAAACTGAATTCTAATTTATAAGTCTAGTTGTAAGAACTACTAAGTAGCAACACGAGGATAATAGAAGTAGATTACAATAAACAGCCAAAAGCATAATACAAATAAATTGTACGTGATTTATTGAAAGGAAATAATCATACTATGATTGATATGAAGAGATGAATGGGTTAAGCAAAGGAGAACATTCCAAAAGAAATAAACATACGTATAAAAGTGTTGGTGTTTCGCAGGCAATAAAAAGGATTATTAAACTATTAGATATTTAAATTAAAAACAAAGATAGAATTAGTAAACTTCGAGTAACATGTTAGTAGAGAGAATAGTGGAACAGTGGGATAAGATAGAGAGAGAGAGAGAGACGTGTCTAGTACAAGAGACGTCTGTGTCCTGAAATCGAGAAAAAGAGAGTGCACATAAATATAACAGCCAAATGATGCAAAAGAGAAAGAAAACAAACAGAACGAAATGCATGCATATATTTGATACATATTGTCTTAACTTAACTAATATTCTTCGTACAATATTTCAAAGATTCATATTTCTTTTTTTGTAAATTATAAAGTTGTAGTAAAATAACACACATATTTTGCTTCACACAAATAAATAAACGTACGCACACAATTGGAATGCGTTCGATTACGTTTTAATCGCCCAAAAATTCTATAGATAGTCCAAAAATAAATGGGCGATTAAACGAATAACCGAAGGCAATTAAAAGATACTTAATAAAAATGCTTGAAATGGTTTACATAATATTTTAAGTTTGGAACAGTTAGAGTATGATATTAGAGTCTGAGCTAAGAATATCTCTTGTAGACGAGCGAATAAAAGTTATTGGAAATTAGTCGATGATTTAGATTATTAATTACATAAATGTGAATCGAGATGTAAATAAAATAGGTATTCGAACTCGATTTATCGTTTTATTATTACAATTCGCTGTGTACATACAACGTTTCCAAACTTTAAATGTCTACATAAAACATGGCATAACATTTTGCTTTGCTTTTAGATAAATAATGTGTTCTCACCCTCAACATTGACTTCAATGTCTTCCAATCGGCCCGGATGATTGATTAGGAGAGTGCTGGGTCTGTGCACGGGTCCGGGACCCGGCAACGTGACGCTGGGTCCAGCGCCGCCTCCTCCAACTCCCACGATCAGCGGACACCCAACTACGGGCCTCTTGTTGAAGGCTACGTTAACAACGTGATCGCACGCTTCTGCCGGCACGAAGCTGACGGCGAATTTCGCGTTGCCCTGAGGGTGCACCTGCGTGGGTATGTTCAACCCCCGGGCGGAAATGGTTATCTCCAAGTTTCCTTCCCCCGCTTCGCTCGCATCCACAGAGAAGGTCACCGGTCGGCCCACCGTTCCTCTGGCCACGTGGCCGACGGTCACACGGGTCGAGTCGAAGGCTTTCGCTATGAACGGCGTGCCTTGTACGGGCCTTCCGTTATAATCCACGTTAATTTGGTGGGCTCCGACTTGGTTCGGCGTGAATTCCGCCGTGAAGCCGGAGTGTATGTCGCCGGTAACTTTTACGGGAAGCTCTCCGATCGGGCCTCTCACGGCCACCGCCAATTCTGCAGCGCCTCCTCCAGCGACGCCCATATGGAACGAGCTGGGCTGATTCACGGGGATCAGCTCCAGGTGAGACAGGCTCAGTATCACCCTGCTTGTGTCCGTCACGGAGCACACGAACGGGCATCCTCGGACCGTTTCTCCGTTAAATTTGATGTCGATGAGATGGGGTTTTGCATGGTCGGGCGTGAACGATACCAAGCAACGACCTCCGCCTACAACCTGGACATGGTTGGGCACTTCTCCTTCATTTATGGATATCTCCAATTGTCCTTCGCCCGCTTGGCTGGCATCAACTGCAAAACAATAAAACCATCATACTATTATCTATTCCACAAGAAGAAATAACGTATATCGCAATATTTAAATAAACTACAATAACCTTGCTATTATTATCATTAAAGGATGTTAAGCATTGAATACTCAAATACCTGCATGCAAAATTAAATTACTTTAATTATGAGAACTTTTCTATCTACTCATTATATGCAGTATTATGCATGAAATAATTCTTCAAGAATATAACTTTTTTTGTATTACTCTTATAAATTACAATTACAAACAATGCAAGAAAATAACTTAATATTTGTTTACAAATTTGTAGTGTTTATTATTTGCACCAAAGAGCAAATAAATTTATATATATTATATAAGAATGGAATGATCTATGGTCAATAGCCCTTTGTGAGTTTATATATTTCTATTTTATTTACATAAATAATATTTCTTATAAAACAAGTATTAAAACTCTCAATTTAATTGAATGTTTCCTAAAGATCTCTGAATTGGAAAGACCTAGATCAATAGCCCTTTGCTAGCGTTTTGGTGGCTAATAAAGATTATTACTAAAAAAATAACAGTGATTTTGATTTCCAATTTTGATAATGTGAAATCAATATTTAATAAATTGAAAATTTTGTAACTTTAATTAGAACTGGGCACAAAGACCTATGATTTTTAGCCATTTGTAACAATGATAGTAATTGCGTTTTCTTTTCCTTATAATTATACGAATGTTGTATTATTTTCTTCACGGTTGCAATAAAAATTAATAATATTAATTTAAACTTTCTTTAAACTAAAAGCGAATATTTTAACAATAAGTTGTTGAAAGTAAATTTTAGATACAAAACAGGAATGTTTTAAGTATCGGATTGATTTGAAGACATTAAATTTCAAATGGAATTAAAAGAAAGTTAAACAAAAAAACAATATGAATGAAACTAAAAGCGTAAAAATTATTGCATTCAAATTGGAATGGAATAGAAAATAATTGATGATCCTTTCCGTTCCGAGGAACAGATGGTCCCCATTCGTAGCATCGCGAATTAAGTGAAAGCAATTGAAGGTAATTCAAGAATTGATATTTGAAAAGAGCATCGAGCTCTCGTACTCCACTTCGGATGTGTGAAATGAAATAGGTGTACGTTGTACCGTTCTGTAAATAATGTACCGTAATTCAAAGAACGACAGTTTTAAGTATTTAAAGAACAAAAGGAAACAGTGAGAACGAGTAGCAGATCTGAGACTAAATGGTAATAAATTGAATACTAGGAGAATCGAAATAATTATATGCAAAATAATTGTTGTTTTTTTCTTTTGCTAAAATTACGTATGCTCTAATTAATACAGTGTACGTAACGATTAGCCTTCAATAACTATGTTTATTTGTACCTTGTTTATTACGCAAGTTGTATTATTGTTAACAATAATAGTTCACGGAAGTACAAAGTTTCTTGTGATACAAATATTATTATTAACTTGCATTTCAACAAAGATACAATTGCACATACACGAAAATATATATTAACAAGTTATATAAACTGTAAGTTTCCCAACATTTTTAAGTCCACCCAAGGTTAAATAAACTTGTACAAGAAAGTGCCGCACCTGAATACAACTAATGTTTCTTTTTGTAAGAAAGTAATTATCAAAAAAGTCATATTCTTCTATTCAAACAATGTGTTATTTAAATGTCAGAATAGTTTAACGCAATTTGCATTCATTTTTTGTTGCATGATACACGCAAAACAATATTATGATTAATATTTTGTAAGAAAATTTAATCTTATTTAAATGTATTAGTTGAAACAGAAGTCTTAATAAATTTGAAACTGTTCAAAACTAGTTTAAATATGGCCGATTTTAAAGAAAATAAGTAGAAAGTGTAAATAAGTTGTCACAGTTTTCTACACATATGTGAAAACAAGTGTACAATGAACCTACTTGAAAGATTGAAGAATATTTTCATTTGATATATTTTGGAAGTAATTACGTTAATGGGATTATTGAAGTTTGATATATCTGAATGTGAGTGGGTGGGTCAAGATTGAACTTTTTAAAGATTATTCATCGATTATAATATTATTTAGATGTTCGTGAATTGAAAAGAAATCCTGTTTGTGAGTTTGCATAGAGGAATGTGATTCATTCCAACAAGATTCGTGCACATCCAAATTCAATGACATAACTTGTCGTGGATAACAATAGCAAGGTTTGTGGAATTTGGAAATTAAGAAAAAGTACAGAAACTGTCTTACCTCTGAATTGGACGGGTTGTCCAACGACTCCACCACTAACATCGGCTACTTGTATAAGTCCAGCATCGTACACTTTTGCGATGAGAGGACCGCTAGGGAGTTTCTCTCCGTTCACGTGTACCTCGACAATGTGAGTTCCTACTTCGGTAGGCACAAATTCGACACTCTGCACACCGGATCTGTTCCCAGGCAAAACGCGAGCCTGCACAGCCCTTTTGCTCGGAGATATTACGTGCACGCTCAGATCGTCCGGAGCCGTATTTCCGCTGGTGATGATTTCGAAAACGGCCGCGGTATTAGCCGGTACCAATCTGGTAGATTCGCCCAGAACCGATAGATTCGACGTAGACATTATGTTTACGTGCCACGGACTACCTGGATATTCAAGAAATGGTCATCTCTCAAGAGTGGTGCACCAGAATAAATTGCATAAATGATATACGTCTTGTTATTGAGGCGCGATAATTGTAGGAAACGCGCGGCGAAGGTCAAAGAAAATCTAAAGCTAAATATGTTGCTTCGTTCAACGGGAGAAAATTGATTTCGAGCGTTTTAATTATCGTTTCTATGTGTTTTTTTTTTACCTTGAACATGAATTCAGTTCATCTAGTACATGTTGAAATGCAATTTATTTCAGGCGGTACCACATCTCAATAAAATAATCACGTCGAACGTTTGGTCTGAGCATGCTAACAGTTCGCGCCTCGGAATGTGTTATGCAATTATCCGCGAAAATGATACGAATTTCGATACGACCCGTGAAGAGAAATCTCTTTCACGTAGCCGCACACATGCACAGGTATACACAGAAAGCACAGAAAATTAACGTATGTTAAATGGTCGAAAAAGGAGTGTGACACGGATGTGTTCGAGACCGACACGCGTCTCAGAAGTTCGAACGCTGCGCAAGAACTAGCGACTTAAGCATGGTATGGTATGTAGGTAGGCCGGTAGGCGCAACAATCGTGAATTGTACGGCGTAGAGAGAGGTGTACGGGGAATTTTACCTGACATTCCACCATACAACGAGTCTCTCTCTTCATGCGGAAAGTGATCGTGCCTTTACTTCTTTGCCCAAGTCGATGCATTTCATGTACATATACAATCAATTTGCTTCGTCGCATCCAAGAAAAAATTACCATTACAGGATCTCGGTTTATACTTTCATTCGATCCTATAACTTTGCAACCTGCCCTAAGTTCCACAAATACAAACATTCACATATCAAATTCCAAAAATGCAGACTTCAGACTATATAAATATCAAAGCCTATTAAGTAATAAACATTTATTAACTAAGTGTTCACAACATAAAGTAAAAACATTTTGGTACTTCGTTAATTTCCTGACTTCTTATAAGATCTTTAAAGTTAATATGAGCTTCACTTTGTTAATTTGCTTACTCCTTAATAAAAGTAAATCTATTTTTAACTTCGTAAATTTTGTTTACTTCCCATAAGATCTTTAAACTTAAAGAAAGCAAGTTACATGAAGTAAGATACACTTTTTGCAAAAAAAATACTTTACTTTTAAGTTCCTGCAACATTATTGAATATTACTTTAAACTTAGTTATAATTTTATACTCGATATATGTATCACTGCTACTTTTCTTAAAATGCATAACTGATGCATTATATAAAATTTCTAAATGTTTGTTATTAACTTCACTTTCCAAGTATGACTCACATATTCACTATATCCTTATAATCAAAACAATGGCATATAATATATTAGATTTATAAAAATAAATCTTCCTATTTCGTAAATATACACTTACATTGAGTAATAAGCATTTATTAACTACGATTTCAAAATATGATTTAAGTACGTTGCAGAAATACATTTCTCGTGAGATGAAGTAGCGTGAAAATATGTTTTTTTTTTGTATGTTCACAATGCAATATACTAGTTGGTTGAGAATCGAAACGTCGCTTATTAAGAGTTTCACTTTTGAAGCGATTTCATACGAAACAATACGCAGTATTCAACATTGTCTTTTCATCTGCCATCATCGAAATTATGAACCAATATATATTTTTTTTAATCAATCGGAATGTAATCATTGAACGATCAAAATAGAATTTCATATTGTAAGAATAGTATGTAATTGTATTGGTGGAACGTGTAAGAACTTAAAGAAAGTTCATCTCGAAGAAAATAAAACAGGAGAAGACGTAAAACATATACAAGTCGCTCGAATAGGCATTAAACATACTGAATTGTGCGTTTTCTAATTAACGTGAAGTTCTCCTTTTCTGTCTTCTTCTTTTTAGTGAACGCTACGTCAATAAGGATGTCAGTGGGTCGCTCTTCATAGCGGTAAGATGCAACGCTTATGCTAATCCCCTTATTTTGGGCCAATGAACTTTCTAGAATTCGATTCAGTGCGGAGATTTTAGCTCAAGGAATATACTTTCAATTACAATTGCAAGAAAAATCGTACTAAACAAATGTTATTCTAAGGCTGGATTGCCATTACAAAGTAATGCTTAAATACAATATGTTTTTTTGATCTTTTACAGAATGCCATCGCAATACATACGTAAATATATCAAGTTGCTCGTTCAATTCAGAATTGTTGTTTTACTAAACCGTTAGTTATTTTATTTACATAACCAAGTGATTTTTTAAAAGAATGTTATTCAATTACACAATTCAGCAGCACCTGACAATTACGTCTGATGTAAATCAATATTTGCGTAGATTTTTTCTTCGATGTGGAATTCCTGCGATGAACTTACCTTGTATAAGCAGAAAAATGATAATTCCGTTGATATTTTGCGGTGCGCTGAAGAATGTGGCGAAAGTCAACACTTTTGTAATTCATTGTAATGAGCAAATGCACGTATTGCGTAAGAGCAGAGACGAAGAGATAATAAATAAGTAATGCGGCAACCTCCGCAATGGTGGAATTATAATTTAAATTTCAAATTTCCCGTCGCATTTGTATTCCTTCCTACCTACATACACATACCTCGGAGGAGCAAATATATTCTAAGACTTACCTGGGACAGTTTCACCATTAAATCGAATGTCTACCCTATGAGGCAAAGCCTGATGTGGTGTAAAGGCAGCCTTGAATCTCTGCCCACCCAAACTACGAACACTTGATGTTACCTTACCGCCTTCAACGAGAATCTCCAAATCTCCAGAACCTGCGCCGCTCCCATCAACTGCAAGAAAACAAGTACATTTACAATTACATAATGATATAAAAAGGTTATTAAACAATGAAAATACATACATTGTAATAGTTAATAATATTAACTTACTTTCAAATTCTACAGGTTGTCCAAGTGTTCCATCAGGTACGGGTTGAACTTTAACAGCACTTGCTCCGCCTTTGCCTAAACTCCTGAAACCGTAATTGTCGACCTTCTGGGTATAACTCTGCGACTTATGGACTCGCTGCGAATCCAATTGACTCTCGTTCTGATTGTACGTTTGCAATTTGTGGACGCGCTGCGTATCCAACTGGCTCTCATTCAAATTAGCCAACGATTCCAGACTCCTCTCCGATAAAATATTGCTCGTCTTCTTCAAGGCATCCCAGGAATCCCGCCTCGTTGTGCTTCGATCATTAATTTTAATTACCGGCGATGTATCTACGCTATCGAAACTGCTGTTGTAGCTGCGACTCTCGACGATGCTTCGATTGTATTTGGATGTGGAGTAATTAACGTCTGGACTGCGACGATCCAACGCGGGGCTTCTGGATTCTTGCAAACGCATCGATTGCATTTTATTGGAGAAATCATCTTGCTTCTTGGACGATTCGAAATGAGATTTCGTTGTGTAGCTGGACTCGTAATCATCCTTCCTATGGAAACTCGGACTTGAAGCGTACGCTGTCTTTGCGTACAAACTCGGACTCGACGTCTCGTATCTTGATTTGTGCGTGTACTCCTGTTCCTTACGAACGTAATTAGAATTTGGGCTGTCTGTTCTGGTATTTAACTTTTTGCTTGTTATGTAACTCGGGCTTTGTGGACGAGGACTTAAGGGTCTGAAGTAAGGACTTGTTGGTCGGAATGTTGGGCTTTGTGTGCGCGGAGCAAGAGAAGGGCTGCTAGCTCTTGGGATGTAGTGCGGACTGTTGTCTACGGGAGAACTGGCTGATAAACGCCTCTCGGATAACCTATGGTAATCTTGAGACAATTTATGGGTCTCCGTTGCGAAACTGGGACTAGCGTTTTGGCGGTAATTTTTATTCGTTATGGAGCTGTTCAAGTTGGCTGCTTGAACTGTTGTTATGGGACTAGCAGACAGATTACGCGAAATGGGGCTTTGCCTGTACGTCGGACTAGAACTTGTTTTGGACCTACGCTGGGTACCTACTCTCATCATGAAAGGTGAACCTTTGACATCGTATCCATTGAAGTACACGTACACCTGTAAACGGCAGCAGATTTAATCAATTGAAATGTCTGCATTTCACAATTTACCCTATGCTTTCCAGGAAGAACTGGCGTAAAATGAACGCGATGCAAATATCCGTCAGCGTCCACCTTTTCCATTCTAGTATGCAACGACTTTTTGTCGTGCACCACGTCTGCGTAGACTTCTCCTGGTACGCAAACATCGCGACAATCTAGGTCAATAGCGTGAGGTACCATCGGTAACGCACCTTCTAATCCAGACACCACAACACCGTTGGGATCGAAAACTGCGCATGTAAATGGCCCACCCTACCAATAAAACTCATATTAAGTATACTTTCAAATGTTATAGGTTTCGTAATAATACTTGGATTTGTTTTCCCTGATACGTAATTTCAATTCTCCATTCACCAGCCTCGTCTGGCTTAAAAGTAGCGCTATTTGTACCATCAACAATAGTTAAAGGACATGCCAATGGTCGTCCCATTGGACTATAAGCTGTTACTAAAATATCCTCTCGTTTTGGAGCACCTAAAAAAATAAATTATTAATAAAAAAAATAACTAAAAAAAGATTAATAGTTAACCTGTAGCATTTACTAATACTTGGACTAAGGATCCAAGAGCGCAAGGAGCCATATCAGGAGGTAAAACATCAACGAGTGGCGGTAAAGCTCTGAAATAATGTTTAGAAGATACCTCTTGTCCTTCGTAATACACTAAAATCTCGTGCATTCCCATCTTCTGGGGCACAAAAGAACCTCGCCCGTGCTTCAAAGAGCGTTGAGGATATACTTTATTATCAGGACCTCTAATTTCAACTGATAATCTATCGTAAGCTAATGATGAATCCATTAAAGTAACTTGATATTGCGTCTGTAAAACGAAACATTAACTAACGAAATAATCGGTGTAGGGATTTACTGTTTCTCCGACGCGTCCTGACGTTGACTCCAATTTAACGTTGATCAGGTCGTGAATTGGTGGTCTTTCCGGGATCCATTGAAAGTTAGCTGCATAAGCCATCACCCCCAAATGTTCAACGTTTATGTCGGCCATATCTCTGGCAGACAATATAGGATGCACTCCTAATCGTTTTCCTGCCTCGACGGCTTGAGTCAAATTCGATTCCCAATACGATGACTCCGTGCGCAGTTTCTCTGGAGCCGCCGAAGATCCTCCCAAAGATCTAATTACCTCGCTAATTACGCGTCCATCGTTCCAAGCGGACTAAATCAAATAGAAATTAGTTATGAGTCACTTTAACGTCATCTGTATTACCGTAAAATTCTCGACGGGTCGTTCCAACCTCGAGTTGACCCATCTGAGCGTCGCATGGAATCCGGGTGAACCTGGTTTCATGAAGTACGAGAGATAAGTCATTCCGGATAATTCGTCGAGCCAAGGAGACGCCAAATATTCTGGTTCCAAGACGGCCGGTATTCCGAGTTCCTTATTAGCGATACTCATTGCCCTTCGGCAATTGTCAATGCCATCATGTTTATCTGAAATATATGTCAAGAAAATGAGGTGAAGTGAAACAGGTAAAATATATTCTGGGAAATCAAGTACGTGCGTGTTATTGTGAACAGAAGAACATCAAGCATACCATTTATTATGTCTTTTCGATAATTAAACTAATTTCAATATTATGCATTAGTCTCGTAAATTAATCTCATAAGAACACGCTTTTATAATAAGATAATTACATGTTGCGTTGTTTAGCATAATTTTCTATTATTATTATTTTATTGCAGGTAATTTATGAATGTAATTTACCTAATTTTCTCCAATGCGGGAACAATCCTGGCCTGCAGTAGTCGACAAGGGCTGATAAAAGAATACCAGAGTTCCAATCCGTTGTTAAATTGTTGACTTTGCATTCTGGAAGCACGGCTTGCAGCCACGCCAACATCAATTTCCTCGGCGGGAATTTGGATCTGCCAATTTGATAACGCACGATCAAGGACCAAATCAAACCCAAAATCAGTTTCAAATTTCCGTTCACTATATCGACGTTACCTACAAAAGAAAAGAAAGAAAATCACAGATTAATTAATGAAAATCAGTTAACGGGAACGCAGTGAGAAAATTGACGCTTTCTTTGAAACAGTCGCGTCTCGAGGTGAAGCGCTATAATTAAATTAACAGTGAGTGCTTTAGGAACACCGTTCTCCTTCATTGTTTACTAATTTCCTCCTTTAAACAATACATATTATAAAAATCATTGAAAGTCCATGAATGCTCTCACGAGTAGAAACGTCTTGAGCAATCTAGAAACAGCAGATTGATTTGCTATTTTTTTTTTTGCAAAAATAATACATCCACAAGTGATTGTGAACAAACAATTATTAGTTTTTAACAAAACATATGCGATGGCCGGGAATCGAACCCGGATCAACTGCTTGGAAGGCAACTATGCTGACCATTACACCACCATCGCACCTTGAAATTTAAAATATTTTAATTAACTGGCATTAATTATTTCGGAGTAATTATTAACTTTATAATTTTGTATTGTATCACTTTGTTATATGTATTAATTGCGTGTCATCTGAATGTATCAATGTAATTAAATGCGTTCAATGTAGGTCGAGGTTGCTTCTCCAACCTTGAATTGAAATCTCTCGCCGTTCTGCATCCACCTACATTTTTTTTGTGTCTTTCTCGCAGCCGTCTGCATTTATCATCAATATCGTCACCGATTTGTAATGCAAATATCCGTTTCGGCTGGTTACGGCTCTGATAGATTCCCATAAACCGTGACGCTTTGATTCACATGTTCCATAACAATTCTATCGCTTACCGATGTTAACCAATTTGACTCCATCTTGTTCGATGGCATTTAAGGCGCATGCAACATTCTCCAGGTAGTGATGCTGATTCATAGGCCTTTTATTCCAGGACGGCTTAATTGGATGCCCTTGCAACTTTTCCACCAAGGTGCAGAGACGAACGCCACTGGACAAATCTTGACAGAGATCGGTGACGCGCAAATTGGGTGGAAGATTCTCGTTCACCCAATTTCGAAATGTATTTGCTTGTATTTCAACCCAGACATCTTCATTTCCTATAAAAAGTAAACAAGTTAGAAAGGCATTTAATGAGCGATAATAATCAGTTATTAAATTTTAAGTACAAAGACAAATTTGTGGAAATATTAAGATTTTGTATGTTTATATCATTTCTATATAAAACATGTTGCAAATTTTAATAAAAATAACTTTTAAGTCGTATAGAAACATAAATTTGATGTAAACAAACCGAAATGATTCATTTCTTTTAGTATTAAATTGTATTGAAATACGGTTTAACGCATATTCAATGAAAACATGTGTAACTTGTAGAAATATATTTGATTATATTATTTACATTTTTATGTTTTATATAATTTCTATACAATTTGATTACAATAAAGTGGAATAAAAATAAATAATGATGTCATAAATTAAGAAAAAGTGATGTCATACATGTTCGTTAAAAGAGCAAAATTATATACACAAGAAATAATCGAAAGCAAGTTTTAAAAACTCTTGCACGTTGATTGAGGAAATCATTATGTATGAATATTGATGATCAAATTATAAGGAATTCATTATTAATGATTTTGTTATTGCAAGTACATCAATCAAGTCTTCAAGACTCCTTGAAGAATTGATGCAAATCTGTTTACAATTTATTAAGCAGTTCTCATCATACCACGTTACGAAAACAAATTACAAATTTGTTGACATTTTTTGTTCAATTAGAATACGCAAGTATAAATATTTGCGAATGCAAATGCGATGCGAAACCTACGATTTTTGTCACAATAACATACCTTTAATTTGCATACCACGTGCTGCATGTCCTTCTGGACTTCGAGCCAAGAGCCCACTGTGTGATATTTTACCTTCCATTTATGGTTAGCACTGTGTTCTTTTTTTAATTCGAAATACACGTAACACCAACTATTTACTTAGAACTATGCATGACAAACACATGGACACTGCTGGACGCCAATCCTCATCTAAGGACACAATTAAACACATTTAATTATTAATAAATCGCTTGTAAACGTAAATATTTTAGTGAACTTTTAATGAGTGTAAAATTGTATAGCAAATATTTAGTACATGCGACAAAAAGGTGTAAAGCTATTTCCTCGGCGATAAAAAAAAAACGATGTTCAAATCAAGGCCGCCCCAAAGTCATTCGAAACAAAGCACATGAAATTTTCGTACACAAATAACAACTTCATATATCTTCATTTTTCGTGACTCGTACCGAAACAGGAAATTATGTAAGAAAATAATGTATACATTTAATGCCTAATTTAGTACGTGTCCACGTAAATAAAATATGACTAATTGGATAATTACAGATTCTGTTTAAAGTACTTTTATGAATAAATCCAAACCGTTTATTTAAAATCTCCTTAGAATTCGAAGTCTTAAATTAGCAATGATTCAATTATTACCTAACAATTTAGAAATTGGAAATATTATAGACGAAATTTCGAATTTTTTGATATTTCCTTATGATGAAATTACTTAAATATATGTTACTGTGATTCGAAGTTATATTAAGAAATTTATCAATGAAATTGTGTCGAAACAAATACAATTACCAAAGTTGAAAATTTGCAAGCGATAATTTTTATTAACGAAACACTTGTTTATTGTTGAGAATTAGCAGTTGCACTTTGAAACAACACCAGCACTCACAGATACACTCTTTTTCTTTATTAATCCGTACTTTATAGATTTGTTGCGACAGTTAAAAGCGACTTGTTTTGCTCGATTCGCGCATTCTAGATGACATGTGTTCATTAATTAGCGCGCAATCTTCTCGGTTTCCTATTGGAATAGGTCCGCACGGTTGGAGCTGTGCAACAGTTGTGGTGTGGTATGGTGGGTACTAACTATGAGGTGAGTAAGGTGTGTTACGTAAGAATAATACCTGTATAGCAGAGTCTGGTCAGTAGAAAGCGGTTTTGATATATTCGCTTTAACAAAATACAAGCGAGAAGCGAAATGCTATAAAAATGAGCACTAAAAACGCGCAGCTTACGATTCCCATATTTACATATTACACTTGAAAATCATATTAATTTGCCTCGTTTCGTTTCATCTTTACAAATTTCATTTTATTATTATTTTGAAGAAATTCAATTGTTTCTTGCGATTTACGTTATTTGGATGAACAATAAAGTAAAAATTAATTAAGTTAAGCATTATCCTTTTAAGTGAACAATGGATATTTTAATATAAACGTGCATTACATTTTACCGTAGGAATGACAATAACGCAGTGATTTCATACACGAAGGAACGAAATAATTGTTTAATATAATTTACTGTTGCGCTATCAAAGCACTTACATAATTATTAAAATATCCTCTTAAAAACGAGATATTTTAAATCACTTTATATATCCACAATACATTTTTTTTATCGTATCAATAAAAAATCTCATTGTACTGTATTTACTCTATTAATTATGCTAATTAAATAATTCTTGCGGTATGTGTATCATATTCACCCACTCATTCATTACGTTTTCATTCATCATTTCTGCACAGTCTAAGAAACCTTATATGGGTACACACGTCTACTTTTGTGTGAATAACTTAAATGTGCACAAATCAATGAAAATAAAATGTTCACAATTTTAAACCAAAAGGAGAAGAAACACAGGTAGATTTTCTTGTGAAATTCCTGTCTCGTGAAATAATATCATTGCCTCTTCAAGATGTGACTAAAATGAATTTACATATATTATATGGAAACCAGTATATTATTATTATAATATTATATGACGGCTATTTTCATTTTTATATACATTATATGTCATATTGGATATAAATGTAGTATATTAATTTAAACAATTAAAAAAGTTAAATAATTGCACATTAAATTGTTTATGATCCTTTATTATGAATGTAATGGTATATAATAAATATTAGTTATAAAAACGTAACTTCGTCCAAAGTACTATACATAAAATAATATTTGATTATAATCTTATTTTAAACATAAAAGATATTAAAAGACACTAAAGATTTAAATAATCTAAACTTTCATATGAAACTTTCACATCTGAACATTGATCTAACATGAGTATCATTATTTCACCTGAAAATATCAAAAAAATAATGAAACTAATTAATCAACTTCTTTGTTTTAGAGGTCCTTTTCCTCCTATTCGCAATTAGTAAATTAATTAATGTGTTGTACAATCATTCAAATTATTATAGGCAACCAAATATACATGTTTCTATAAATGTATTAACTGTTTGTCAAATAATATTAACTAAAGACTGCTGTCGATAGCCATTTGTAACAGTTATAGTAATTATTTTTATCTGTAGATTTGTTTAATGAATGTTGTTATATAAATATCTTTTGTTTTTTTCTTGTCTAGACTTTCACAAG
Organism: Nicrophorus orbicollis; assembly: GCA_018845635.1. Lineage (NCBI taxonomy): Eukaryota > Metazoa > Arthropoda > Insecta > Coleoptera > Silphidae > Nicrophorus > Nicrophorus orbicollis. Next base: position 97,411 of record JAFMTC010002937.1, on the reverse strand, counting down.
AAATATTGTTATCAACAAAGCAAATATACTTAATTACTGATGTTATATATTTTATATATAAACTTTAAATTAGTTTACATGTACTTAACCAGAATTTATACAATTGTAATTGTTACATTTCATTAAAAGTGCAAATGAAAACATATCACAACCTACTTAGAACTGAAATTTATTAAAATACAATTTGCATAGATTATTATACACCCAGTGACAAATTAAGAATAGTAGTTGGGGTTCCTAGTTCCTTTATATAATGTGTGGGGGTCTTTAAAGACAAAACTATAACTAATTAGTTGAAAATGATATTGGATATCTTGGCTTGGAGCCCCAAACTCTAAAGTCCTAGGCACATGATGTTATTATACAATTAAAATGGAACTTATATTATATATACAATAATAAAGAACTATATTTAATGAACACAATAATTATTAGACGAACTCATTAATGTTGTTGAGAAAGCGATGAGCGAGTATCAACATTCAGTATTAACAATCTAGTTAAAATCCCATTATCAGCCATTGATCTCCTAAAACAAACAAATCATCATATATAACTAAGTTTATTTGTTATTAGTTAAATGTATTCACGACATTACTAATTATATTACCATGTTGATACAAATGAATGAAGTTCAACCTTGATTATACGACCTGCTTCGACCCACTTCGACCCGAATGGATGTTCGTGTACGTACGATCTATTTTTTCACGTAAGCTGCAACGTGATTGGTCACTACCTGCCGGCGTACAACTAAACTATTTATTGGAAGGACTTCATCATGTGTGACAGAGATAGCTGTAAACGAAGAATATGGTAAACATTCAACTGCTTGTAGCGTAACGTTAACAGTGAGGACAACTATTTCATAATTACCCATCGAAAGAAGAAAAAAAAGTGCGAATATTGCTGTACGTATTACATTAACTCGATAGTATATAGAATTATCTTCGTTTAACTCCATTTTAGCAGGCCAACTTGCAGCGCCACTTGAAAAAACCGGGTGCGGTAATTCAAAAGCTGCTCACCAGAGGCACAGTACTCGCGTTACCGCATTTTTGGCAGATAATGCTAAAATATCCAACAATTTATATTGTTCTAAATGCTAGTGACAATTTGGAACATCCCATAAGCTAAACATTGAGTATGTGCTATAGAAGAAGTGGTAAGTACATGTCTATTTTCAATTCAGCCAGTCGGTTAAACTCTACATTTTTTCAGTAAAGTAAGAGCAAACTACATAAAATGTCTACTGAAGACATTGTGCAGGTGATGGAGGTTTCGCCAGATGTATTTGAGGAGTCTGATGCAGAGAAAACTGAGGAGTCTTCAGAGGATGTAAAGGATGCATTAGAGAAAAGTATACACACTGTGGAGATTGTTGAGGAGATAGAAGGTGAGGATGAAGAGGATGAAATGAATCCAGAAGTCAACACTTCTGAGTCTCAAGAGTCAGTGGATTCAGAAAACTCATCAACAAAAACATCGAGAGAACTTAAATCAATACTGGAACTATCAAAAGAAGCCAACCTGGACACTAACATTGTTCACAAGAGGAAGGCCATAGATATGAAGTCCGATAGTGATGGGAGAGAATCTCCTAAAAGAATTGTAATGAAAAAGATTTCATATGATGATTGTGAAACAACTCCCAATGATGAGGAAAATTCCTTTAAAGCCATAGTGAAAAGGAAAAGAGATAGTACTGCAGAGAAGGTTGCAGGTGGCGCTAGTGATGAAAAAAGATACAAGAAGGAAATAATGCCAGATTTAAGTCTTATCGAGGTATTAATAACATTTTACTTATTAATTACTATATGATCAATTACTTGGTTTAACATTCAAGTTCATATCTTTTAGTGGGAAGCTCTATTTCTGCCCCTTGAATGTTAACCTAAATTTTAGGGGCGGACCTATTGATTTTATTCAGTGGCATATGAGCAATCAGCAATATTTTTAACTTCTCATATATTTATAATGTATTTTAAATCTGCATTATGATCATATTTTATTGATTTCTATTATTGGATTGTTTATACATGTTTTTTTTTCTCTCTAGAGAAACAAAGATGCGTTCTGTTGGCGTTGTCATAAAAGTGGCGTAAATATATCTTGTGATGAATGTCCAAGATCTTTTCATACAAAATGTGTAAAAATTACACAACCAAACAGTTTTCAATGCTCAGAGTGTTTGAATAGTAAAAAGAGTTCATCCATGTAAGATACATTTGTTACAGATAAAATATAGATATAATAATGTTACTTTTATAGATCACTTTCAAACTTAGGAACTTTATTGAAGTATGCACATAAAAGAATGTTACAGATAGTTGAAGTAAGTATAAAATATTTTAGATTGAAAAGAAAATTAATTCCTTTTTTATTTAAAATTTCAGTCTGAGCCATTCTTATATCCTGTAAATGAAGAAGAGTTTCCAGAATATAAACGCTATATTGTTAAGGCAATGGATTTGACGCAACTTGGAAAGAATTTGCTTAATAGCATATATCTGAATACAAATGCATTTGAAGCAGACACCAAATGGATTTTGCACAACAGTATAATATTCAATTCATGTAAGTTTATAGAGTAGTATTTCTTCCTTTGTTTTGTTTCGTTAACAGCTTTCTGGATTGGTTTTAATCTTTTATTTTGATTTTTTTATTGAATTTACATAAAGTTCTATGTTCAGATCAGTCAAAACTGACAACAACTGCCAAGACAATTGTAAAGATCTGCAAGCAAGAAATGTCTGAAATAGAAAATTGTGCAAATTGCTATAGAAATGCCAACACAAAGGATGATTGGTTTGTGGAAGTGTGCCCAAAGCCCCATATGTTATTATGGGCAAAATTAAAAGGTATGTTTTAATATCAGTATATTCGTTAATTTATAAATTATAACATGATACATTTGATACTACAGGATTTCCGTTTTGGCCTGCAAAAGCTATGACTGTAAATAGCACAGGAATGGTAGATGTACGGTTTTTTGGAGCGCATGATAGAGCATGGGTGTCATATAAAGAATGTTATTTGTATTCTGAAAAGAATCCCAACTTAAATCAAATGAAGAAAAATGATATCAAGGAATGTATTAAGGTAAATATATTTATATGCGATAATTTAGTATATTCTTATTTTCAATTTTTCTTTTAGGAAGTAAATATTTATATTGACAATTTTAAAAAGACTTTTGGTAATTTTAAATATGCAGATTATAAAAGTCCTTATAATCCTGTTGTTCATAATTGGGAAGTGTATATAACGAAAAATGTGGTGCTAAAAGACGAAAAGAAGACGATTTTGAAATCTGATAATCGAACATCTACTCCATTAAGTCACGTTAAATCACCCGCTAACTTAAGTAATGCTTCTAAATCAACAGACGATATTGAAAAAATTAGTGATACTGATGAAGATAGTCATGATACCGAATTCGTTGATCCATCGGTGGGACATGTTACAGGTGACAGTCATTTTTTTGATGAATGTGATTTTGATACAGAAGGTAACATATTATTAATTATTTTAAATTCAATATTTTTATAGTATATTTTCAGAAATTTCTAATGAATCAGGTATATCTAAAAAACAGACAACGGGGGATAAAGATAAAGTGGATGACAAAAGTAAAGTAAATTTTTCAAATTTATCTGATATCATTGATGATACTAAAAGTTCAAAAACTTACAGTAGAAAAGATTCAAAATTGAAAATATCTACAAAATTATTTTTGAACTTTAGTAAAAAAGAAGGAACCAAAGATAGTAAGTCAAATAATAGTGATAAAACAAAAGAAGTCACTGAAACTTTGGAAAATTCAGAAAAATGGTTAGAAAAAACAAAATCTGAATTGCCTTTACCGCCTTTAGTACCTATTGGAAAGAAGAAACTTGATTTTGAGGAAAAAGAAATAATTGATGTATTATATCCAGAATCTACATGTTCTGAATTGAAGAACAAGGTATCCAATGAAAATAATGCCCCTTCACAGAAAGAAAACAATAGAGAAAATGAGGCTGAATTGAATAATGTTAATGAAAAGAACGTGGACAAAGATATTTTAGATAAAAATGAAGAAAGCCATTGTGTTGATATTGCGAAAAAATCTTCCACAAAAACCGTAGTCGATTCTACTGCAAATCCAACTAACTCGTCTGCAGAAAAGAAGACTGAAACAACCAATAACTCAGGAACATCTGCAGAAAATCGAAAAAGAAAGTTAAGTTCAGATGATAATGCTACATCTAAGAAGACTTTGCGAGTGGTAAATGTGGAGGAATTGGTTGACAATCAATACTCTTCACTTCAATCGCTTCTAGAAAAACAATTGGAATCAAAATATGCAGAAAAACCTATAGACCTTAAAGAAGTTAAGGATCCTAGCGATTTGTGCATGGTAGAAATTAAAACTGAACCATCTGAAAACGACGACGACAGCGAATATATGACCGCCAAGCGACGATTGCTTTCTGCTTTGAATATTTCAGAAAAACTACCTGAAAGTCAAACTCCATCCAAATCAGAAATAAGAACCCGTTCGAAAACTGATGAAAAAGTAGCTAAATTAAGAGAAAATCAAATCCGGAAGGATGAACCCGAAGTAAAGAAAACTGAGAAGAAAGTTCAAAAAGCATCAATAAAACAAAGAGCAAGGAAAACGTTTCCCAGTCCACGGCAGCCAGTTCATATAAAGCAAGCAAAGAAACCCATAGCTATAGCAAAGTCGACCACGAATATGACAACAGCACCTAGCTGCACTATACCATTACAACAAACGACTGTTTCGAATCCTACTACATCGACTGCTGTTATAACAACACCGTCTGTTGTTCCACAAACAAATCCTGCAACAACAAATATGATGATTTTACCACAGCAATTGATGTTACCATCAAATCAAGCGATGCAGTATTCCGCAGCAAGTCCATTAATAACGATGGTACCTCATTCTGGAACATCGTATGCGAACATAATTCTTCCACAAAATCAGAATTTAATACCCAGTTATAATTTTGCATCATTTAATGTTATACCAACTATAAATGATCAATCACAGCAACAACACCAACAAATCACAACCCATAATGATACGTTAACAACAGCCACGACAACGATATTGGCAAACCCTGTAATCGATTCGATGAATGGAGTACCAGATTCTTCGAAAAATGTAAATGATATTTTCCATAAATTGCCACCTAGGTTAAAACCTAGGCCGCCCGGCCCATTAAGCCAACAATTTGAAGAAACTATACCAAGTTCTGCTGGTCCTGTTACGGCAAAAATTAATTCTCTTTCGCATAAGGTATTTATATTTGTAATTTGCATTGAATTTGTTGTAATGTTAGATTTTTAGATGAGCGAATACTTCCGAGGATTGCTTATTGAGACTTTAAGTGATGTAAGTAAAGCAGACAATCCTGAAGCTTCAATTGCTAGTTTGAAGTTGGAAATAGAAACGTTAAAACATAAACACAGTGAAGCTCTAATGGAAGTTAAAAAGAATTCCCATACGGTAATCCAAGATATGCAAAGGAGCTTGCAGGAAGAGCGGGAGAAAATTATTCAAGAAACCAAGTCGTCCTGTGAACACGAAGCGTTGCGAAGGATAGAAGAAGCTAAATTAAAGCAATGGTATACATCAATCTTATAGGTTTCAATATTACATTATTAATGTCTTTATTTTATTGTTTAGGTGTGCTATGTGTCTTAAAGAAGCTCAATTTTATTGTTGTTGGAATACTAGCTACTGTGATTATCCATGTCAGAGTAAGCATTGGCCTACACATATGTCCAAATGTACTCAAAGTACTAGTACTCAAGGACAAACAAGCTTGCCCAATATTACAACGCAGCCCCTTATTTTACGACCTACTGCGCCTCCGAAAGGAATGTCTGGGGTAAATTCATATTTTGGCACATAGATTGTGTTCAATTGTAATAATAAAGTATATTTTGATTACAGAAAGTAAAAACAACTAAACTACTTGTAAATAAACAAACTACAAACAAAATGCCGCTAAATATTGTAAAGGTATTTAACTAATGCCAACAGATGGAATTAAAATTTATTTCAATTTCATTTGTTTGTCGTAGTCAACGCCGAATGCAATAACGTTAGTCGAATCGACTTCAGGAAAATATGAAATATCAGTGGACAACAAGAAATTGTTAAATTGTCCGTCATTTTTAAGTACTTTACAGACTGTAATGACAACTAATCAACATTGTTCAACAAAGATGATGCTGCAAAGTAAGAGTCCCACAAATAAAAATGCTGGTGCCACAGAAACAAATGATAACTAAGATCGTTTATAGACATTTTATTATTAATATTTCAAATATTGATTTGAACAATTTCTTTTTAATATATTTTTGTGTACATAAAATTATGCTGATGTTCAGTTGATATACATTTTCCTTGCTTAGTATATTTTGATAATATTTCGTTATGTATGTATATATATATAAATCATTTCATTTATAACTATACTTTTGTATTAAATCGTGAATAAATATATTCATTCATATAACTGTTTATTCATCAGCAAGAATTGCTGTTTCTTGTCGGTTTGCACCTGTTTCACTTTCTTTTTTTGACGATGACTACGACCCAGATTGACTTCAGTTGAATGTCTTGAAGGCTATAAATACTTAATCTATTTGTCACTGTTAATACAAAGAAGTATATATAAATTCTTTTGTCAGTTTCTATTTGTTTTTAATAGTAAATACTTAGTTGATTTGGCAACGCCGCTTGCCAATTATTTGAACGTCACATGTAGGTTAGAATTGGATATAGAGATAAATCGAGGCATTTAAAGAGATGGCTTTATGTGCGGTGCATATTACTGTTCGTTAGTGAAACATTAAAAATGAGTGAAATATCGGTTTTAAGTTGGACAGAAAAAGACGTCGAAGATTATCTAATACGGGAAGGTTTCGATCAATCCGTCATAACAAAACTTTGTGATGAAAATAAGGTGAATGGAAAATGTTTACTTTCCTTGAACGATCAAGATTTTCAATTGGAACCACTCAAAAACTTGGTGCTTCGTGATAGGAAAAGCCTTTACATCGCAGTGAAAACCCTGCAACGAGAAAACCACAACCTGCTCCTAGAACTGGGCCTGCTCGAATTGCAGTCAGTTAACTTATACAGTCATTCCATTAAACAAGAGAGTGAATATTGTGAGTCTGAAAGAATATCTCCACCAGCCTCTGAAGATGGCAGGTCACAGCGTCTACCTCCAGATATATGGAAAGCCTTCCTTAGTTTTTGCTACGTTGTTTTTGTCACTTGGATTACAGCTTTTGTAATGGTTATTGTACATGACCGAGTACCTGACATGAAGAAATATCCTCCACTTCCAGATATATTTTTAGATAATGTACCTCATATATCCTGGGCCTTTGATATGTGCGAAGTTACTGGTACATTCTTATTCACAATTTGGCTTATAGTCTTGCTATTCCATAAACACAGGTAATAACCTTTGTTATTCTTTGATTCCTTAGTTATAGGAAATACTTATTACAATTTAAATACAAAATTTTGTTTTTGCCAAACCAAGAGATAGCTTTCATCTACCATGTTTACATATAAATTAGATATTTCATGACTCATTAATATACAGTTAAAGTAATTACTTATACCATGTGCATGCAACAAAAAAGAACATTAGCTTTCTACTTCTGAATATTGAATATAATTCTAAATAACACTTAATTTAAACCAAATCGCTGCAAACTCAAATTGTGTATAGCCGAATCTGTTTACGTAAATAAATTAAACACGATAAACATAATACACTAATTGCGAAATGCTGTTTTCCAAAGTAGTGTTTGAAGTATTCATAAATGATTACGCAAATTGAAGAATCGTGTTAAATGCGTTTCTGAAATGGATAAGCAATTACCGCTTATCTGTCCAATTAAAATTTAGAAAATATAGAACAAAAACTTATTTATTACAATTGTGAATGTTATAATTTACTTCAAATTTAAGAATATTTTTCCATCATTTTTTTAAACTAATTCGATTTAGATTGTCCATTTTTAACAGCATGTAGCTTGAACTAAATTCGAATCAAATACGCTAATGTAAGCTTATTTACAGTACAATCATTTAATTCAACCGACGGATTAAATTAATAATGTTATATAATAATAATACACGAAGAATTGAGTTGTTGCTTTGAAATGCAAACAATAATAATACTATAAAAGCGATACTACAATAATAGATAAGTGGATAACAAAGGAAGTTTAAATGTTTTAGATAATAAAAAATAATGAACTTTGAATCTATTTAAAGAAATTGTCATGACTACATAAATATCAAAGGTTGCTCTCTCGCGTTATATACATATTAAAAAAAAACATATATGCTTTTCTGAATTAATGTAGATATCCATTTTCTAGGTTCATCTTGATGCGAAGATTCTTTGCACTTTCTGGAACAGTGTTTTTACTGAGATGCGTTACCATGTTGATAACGTCATTGAGTGTTCCTGGTGCTCATCTACAATGCGAACCAAGGAACTATGAGATGCAGGAAACGACATATGATCATTTGCTATTCAAAATATCGCAGGCGTATTTTATCTGGAGAGGTGCCGGAATGTCGATACAGGGTGTTCGCACCTGCGGCGATTACATGTTCAGTGGGCATACCGTCGCCCTTACCATGCTCAACTTCTTCATCACCGAATGTAAGTTCGATATTACTTCGACAAATTGATGATTAATGGAATGATTACTCTTATTAGATACTCCGAGACACCTGTACTTCGTCCACACTCTAACATGGATTATGAACATGTTCGGAATATTTTTCATTTTGGCAGCACACGAACATTACTCCATAGATGTTTTCGTCGCCTTTTATATAACAAGCCGTTTATTTCTGTATTATCACACTTTATCAAACAATCAGGCTTTGATGCAACGCGATTCGACCAGGACACGGATTTGGTTTCCATTGTTCTCTTATTTCGAATCCGGTGTCGATGGTATCGTGCCCAATGAGTTCGAGAGTCCGGCCGAAATTATGAACAATCTGTACAATTTCCTGGGCACCAAACTGAATGTATTCAAAATTTGTGAAGTACGTAATAATACAAATAAACAGTCTGATAGTACTGGCGCAGGGAGTAGTAGCGAATTGGATAGAAAGACAAAATAACGTTGGTTTATTTAGATAATTATTAGTTCGATATCGGATCACGTCTGCCAAAGCATTTTATTTTCCGAATGAGATATGTAAATGGCTATTATAGTTTGTAATAAATGAAAGTTTCATTAGTTCTCCCGTAAGTGTTATTATTTGTTTTTTTTTTATTATTACTTTTGTTGATTGTTAAGCTCGTCTCTATACAAATTGTATATTTTACAAAGGTTTTGATATATTTTCTTCCTTGTTTTGTTAAATATATACAATTTATAATTATTGTTATTTACTGAACAAGTAATTTTTAATGTTATATTCAAAATGTTTCATAAAGTGTATAAATCTTATGATTATATATTAAAGAATCACGACTGTATAGATTAAACAAACATCATCATTCACAAGAGCTTCGATTCATTTGTTTACATTTCTTTTTATTTTCTATTTATTAATTGTAATTACATTACTGCCATCAAAAATTTATATCTTAGATCGTGAATATGTGTTTTACATACAGTAAAATAAATATTTCTCACATACAGTAGTTTCATTAATTCTACGTTCGATTGTAATCTTTGGATCATTCAAAATATTGCATTTATTATCATATTAAGCAATAACATCACGTTCGTTATTAAATGATGTATGTTTTACTTGTCAATGTGTGGAGTATCTATATCTTGTGATTTTTTAACCAGTTACTTGTTCTCGTAATACTTATTGTTTCGATAGAAAAATATGTGATATCCACATTTCCCATAAAAACGTATACAGACATTACACGTTTTAATATGTTGTAATAATACAAACATATAATTAATTGTACCTTCCTATTTATTGTATTTAAACATTTTACATTTGAAGATATTTTTGTTGACTAAATAAAATATTTTATATCACATTTGTTGATTATGTTTCTAACAATTTACACTATGTCCCATTTAAATATTCTGTAAGTTAATACCTTAATGTTTTCCTCTGTTAAATTCTTTCATTTTAATAATCTTAATATATCCATATGCTTAGTTCTTCTGTAAAGTTATTTAATTCTATTATGGGTGTAGTAGGCATTTCTGTTTAGTAAATGAAAAAAAGAACAAAATATTAATAACAAAAAAAAAGAAAGCACATATAATTATTGAGAAGTATATGAATAAAACTAATAATATTGGGAAGTGTATTACGATCGAATATAATGTAGTATATTTCAAATTCATAGGTATAACGTAACTTATGATTTGCTTATAAATTTGATGAATAGGCGTCAGAGTTCATACAATTTCAGAAGCGAACGGTTAATGGGAAGAATAATATTGTTTTATTAATAAAGAGAAAAATTATATTTTGTCACAATTAATTGAAGACACAAATGATGTATGCTATCAAAATAGTATTAACTATGTTTGCTAGGAACTTTCTGCACTATAAAGCAAGAGGTCCATCCGCCCAGCATATTCCAGAGTCCAGATTAGCACCTCCTTGACGTAGAAATGACGATAATTTCTTACCTCCGTCTCCTTCGTGGACACCTAGCAACATAACAACCGTTTGTTTAATAAAAAGTAATTGAACTTTATTTGTTTAGTAAATAAATTTTCTTTTTTCGATATTTAGTAAACAATGCATTTTTATATAACAGATTAACTATAACACAAAATGCATACGTCGGTTGTATGTCGAAGGAGCTATTATTGACTAACTATTTCCTGACTTAATTATACAATTTATTATTGTTGTTTATGTACAAAATGTAAATGTTCAATTGTTGATGCATTTGTTTTATAATACAATTCTATGTGCCAAAAAAATAAATGATTAAAGTTGAAGTTGCAAAAATTTCAAAGACGATAAACAAGTTAACTATTAACAAATGTAGTGTATAACATTACTATATATTTCTAAAAAAAAATGTGAAAATCTATCTTCGTGTTATAATAAATAACATTCAAAATAAAATATGAACTTTTATTAATTTTAACAATTCCTCGTTACGTTAAGGTAATACCGATAATTAAGTTAAAAAAATGGCTCTAAATTATACATCATTTATTATTAGATCTCATTCATTTAACTTTAAATAAATGATAAAAGTTATTTTGTAAAAAAAAAGAAAAAAATCAACAATGTATATAATATATATAATAAATAAATTTATGTATCACCGTAGTCGCGATCGCCTACGTTTATTCTATCTTCGGCAGCCGTTACGCTGAAGCCTAGAATACGTGAATCAACCTTCAGCATCTTCCTCTTGCACTTTCTACCTTTGGACTATAAAAAGAAGAGATTCATAATACAATTAATTAGTACACTTTTTGAAAAATATATTAATATATTTCTTCTTACTTTGACTTCTTGGAAATCGCTATTATTATGTTGGGCAGATGGAGTGATCGCAGGTGCCGGAGAACACAAGTCATCTTTATGGGTGGTAACTTTTGGTTTGAAACAACGACGTTTATCTAAGAACTGATTACCAAATTGTATGGTTGCCGGTTTGTCTCCTAAGTATTCACGGCAATAATCACGCACATCGAGAGCCGATTCAATATCACGCAAAAAGCTAATAAAAGTGGGAACTGAAATAGCAATTGTTAAGAAACATAAGCATAAACAAACCCTTTGTAATAATGTCAATGCAACTTACTATCAACACTAGTATTCATGTTTTCTAAAGCTTTCGTGCACCATTCAGTGAACTCGTCGGTACTTGAAATACTATTGTTAGGATGCTCATCTTTTTTATTGGCTTTACTTTTCTGCGATTTTGGAGTTTGTCTTGGGGTGACTGGTTTAGTTTCCTGTACTGCACTGTGGTTTACCTTGCTGGCACTTTGCCTCTGTGGAGGCTCTTCCCAAAATCCTAAAATTACCAACAATTAACATTATCCAAGTTAAGATGATAATATGAAGAAAATACCAGTAGAGTCATGATTGTTATTCCAAGTCAAACTCTGACCAGTCCATATACCGGCAGTTGTCTTGTGTTCCTTTTCCTTATGTTGTTGCAATGATAATGCTTGTTGCTGAAATAATGAGCATTATAGTAAATATACATTTTATAGGACATATTGTTTACTTTGACCATATTCTGGCACTTCTCTTGTTCCTCGGCCTGTATTTCGGCAAGAGATTTCACATTGCTTGCTTTCATTGGTTTATTGGCCCAATTGAGTTGAATGTTTGATGGTTTTTCCGGTGCTTGTTCTTGCATTTGCATCACACGTTGTTGTTGCAATAGTGCTACTTGTTCAGCTTTACGTTCACGCTCCAATTTTTGAATCTCGGATAAACTGAGACCTTGATTACTGGTTGATTGGCTCCATGGAGCTGTCTTTCCCCAGTTTTGATTGTTTATCGCCTGTTGGCGAGCGAACTCCGCTTGTTTCTTTTGCTGTTCCTCGCGTTCTCTTGCTGCCAATCTAAACAGAAGGATTTATTAGAATACAATATTTATCGTAACATGTTACAATCACTTTTCTCTTTCCTGTTCTTCCAGCTTCCTTAATTCCTCAGCTTTTTTTCTAGCCTCTTCATCAGCTTTCCTCTTTTCCTTCAGTCGACGTTTCTCCGCAAGTTCCTTCATGCGCTTCTCATCTGCTTCTTTTTTGGCTTTTTCAATTTCTTTCTTAACTCTATCATCATCCTTCTTACGTTTCTCCTCCAGTAACTTCTTTTCGGCTTCTTGCTTCCTTTGTTCCATCTTCCTTTTTTCTTCAGCATCTTTCTTAGCCTGTTTCTCCTCTTGTTCCTTACGTTTCTTCTCTTCTTTAGCTGCGGCAATTGCAGCGGCTGCTATGGCATCATTATTAACATCGTTTTTATGATTATCTTTAACATTGATGTTCTCGTTATTCACTTGACGGATGTCTGGAGGGGCCGAAGACATATTAGCTGGAGCTGCCTGTGGCACATCCCACATACTAATAGGTTTGTCTGTAGCAGGCCAAGGGGGCAACAGTTGCGATGGTTGTTGAATCTGTTGTTGTTGATTACCAAATTGGGTCTTCCAAAACATATCTAAATCTACGTTCGACGGCTGTTGTTCAACTGGTGGTTTATGTTGCAAATAATGCAACATGTTGATATTGTTGTCAACCTCCATTTTATTAATACCAGATTGTTTGGAGATTACCGATGGAGGAATCAGATTATTCTGAGGAATTAGATTATTCTGAGGAATTAAATTATTCTGAGGAATTAAGTTATTTTGAATAATCGGCATTCCACCCCCGTTCATAGGAATTCCGTGAAGAGCGGATGGTGATGGCAATATGTCATGCTTCATCGGCGGTGGGCCTGACATGTTATGAGCCATATTTGGTTTCACGTGCATACGATTCGGCTGCAAGCATTGGAGACCGCCCATTTGATGAACTAGCGCCTGAAGCGGATCCAATGGAATAGGAGTTGGTTGTTTCTCGAGCGTTGGATTTACGGCTAACTTATTGACCTGTTTTGCAATTAGAAACAGTTAAATATAATTAATTGTATTAGTAAAAGAAAGTAAAACCTTGAGAATCTGCTGCCTCATTGGATGAACTTGATTAGTTGGTAGCATGATAGTGTCAGCCATCTGATTCGAAAAAGCAAATGTTAGATATGTTAGTTATTTTGTTAATATCTTGAAAGTGTTACTTACATAATGTTGCATCATTTGTTGGCTTAATAATTCCCTTTGCTGGATAGGATTAATGGCATTCCAAGGCTCTGCTTGTCCAAAAGGCCTATTAACAACAGCAGCACGAATTGCTTGTTGTTGCGCATATTGAAACTGGATATCATCAGGCACTTTTTCTTTTTTCTGAGGCGCTAACACATACGTTGGAAATGGATTTCCTCCTCCGCAAACAGATACTAAATCGCCCAATGTGTAAAATCTCTCATCGCATTGCCTTCGCACAAAGAGTGTATTACTAAAATAACCAGCTCTATACCACTCTGCCATTTCTGTTGATAAAAAGGGTCCTTGTAAATCGCCCTGAATAGAACATAAATGTATATAAACATACTATTATATTACATTCATAAATAACAGCTTACCTGAGGATCTTGATAAAACCATTTATCTTGAATGGGCATCATATTTGGAGGTGGTGGTAAGCCATTTGAATGTGTTACAAGTGGGGAATTCGTTGGAGGTTCTTCATCCACCACCAACTTCAATACTAGATCTTCTTGTAACTTTTCAAATTCTTCATCAACAACCCTAAACAAAACATATAGATATTTTTATCAATTAGAGCTAATTAAAAACTATAGTACCTATTGCCAACATCATCTAAAACACTATTTTGGTTCATGTTTCCTTTCATTGCAACATTGTTAGCCTCTTCTTGCTGAATAATATGTTGCGTCTGTTTTTGAGGTTTAGGTAGAATTGATTGCTTTATTCCTTCCAATGGTGTTTTATTTTTATTATTTGTACCATCTTCTTTCACAGCCATAACTTCCTTTTCTTCAATAGCTTTCAATTTTTCATTCTCATGTGCATGGTTCACGGATTCAACCACATTCTAAAATAATTATTAGAGTAATATAATTATTATATTAGTCAAAGTATATAAAATTACTGCAATAGTTGATGGAGCTTCAGGTGGTTTAGACAAAGATAAGGCAGATTTTGATGTAGAAAGAGGCACATGTTGTTGAGATTTGGAGCTGATATTCTGCTGGGAAATTGATTTTTGCAAACTATTATCCCTCCTAAAGCTTTTCAATTCCTGTAAAAAATGATCATCACATAATTATAATAAAATGTAATCGAATAAAGATTTTTTTTCTATCGTACCTTTTCCTCGTCTGAACCGTGGAATGCGCCACTGGCATCAAAGGTACCACCACCTCCAGCCAAATGTTCAGTTACCCATTCTGGCAAATTTTCGTCATTTTCAATACGTCTTTGGTTCATAGGTCCTCGAGGATGAGAAACCTCTTGCCAAGTCTTGAATTTATCCGCAGGTCCTCCTCTATCGTCATCACCTTCTCTCCAACTGGAAGCCCTGGCTAATGGACAATCAGAAATTATATAAGAATTGCATGCAATCATTGTATGATTGACTTACTCCACTTTTCTGACGCCGCACCACCACGACCCTGCGGTCCTGTATGTCTCCATGCCTCGCTAAGTTCATCATTTTTACTACGTCTCCAATTATCAACACCACCACTGGTAGATGTTGACCTATTGTAATTAAATTCCTTTCTTGGACTCCAGTCGGATTGTTCTCCATTACCCCATCCACTGCCCGATTCAAACGTACCAGGTCGAGCGCTATAGGCTTGGAAGATGCCACCCCTTCCTCCGCCTCTAGCAACACGACCTCCACGTTCGCCAGGTCCGATAGCACCTCTACCACCACGTACTGCAGGACCCATGGGAGGACCTCGAGTTGCCCAATGTCTCTATAAAAAAAACAGTAAATTATTTAAAACATTCTTAGTGAAGTAAAATGTTAATATTCCCATACCTCGTCATCAATGACTGGCGACAGTGCAACTGGAGGTAACGATATCTCTGAATATAATGCTGGAAATGTGCTCAGAGAATTCGGGGCTCGTAATTCCTTTTCAAATAATGCCAGCATCTCTTCTCTTCCGTACCTATATTATCGATTAATTAATTTTATATTTAAGGGAAACATTTAGTAAATACCGATAATCTGCCAGCTGATATCGTGTACCGCCCGCGCCAATACCTGTGGCAGATCCATCTGATGATATCTGATTTCTCAACCATTCAGGACCAAAATTCATGGAATCTGTCATCTTGAAGCTGCAATTCATAAAATATACAAGAATACCACCAATATTCAACAATTTCACATATATTATTTTAGCTTAAAACTAGATAACATGATATAGATCTGAACTTCATTGTAATCTTTATAAACCTTATCACAAATAGTATTAATGATAAATTCATTAACAAAACAAAATAACTTACAAAACAACAAAATAAATAATTGTATACTTCTACATTACAAGATTACAAAAACAAAATTAAATAGCAAATAAAATCTAAACATTCTTAATAAATATAATCAAATTATTAAATAAACACATAAACCAAAACGTTTTAATAAACCATTTAAAGTCTCTAATAAATATTCAAGTGAAACAAGTTGATTAGAATATATAATTGCTGCATATATTATTTTCAAAGAAACAAATATTTCAGTGTAATCTTAATATATTTTCAAACTACAATCAGTTATGTTATAACATTCATAAATTTTGTAATCACATATATATACAATTACCTATAAATAATTCAATTATCTGTTTACTTTATTACGTTTTTAGAATCCAAATACTAAAAATAATGTAATTAAAAGACATTACACAGACTACTACTTAAATACAAAAAAGTAACTGAAAAATGGTAACAATTGGAAGTATTCCACTATTTATTTAATGTTCTCTAAAAATAGTTGTATTAAATAATGGTGTAGCATGTGTATATCTTGGACTGCATTATGATGTCACCAATGACATTACTTCATAAGGATGTTTATATATCATGAAATAAGAAACTGGGTCCTAAAATACTACATCCAACTAAATCTAGTCTTTTGGATTATTATATCAAATTGAAAAAAGACCAACAGCATGGTATCAACTGTATATTTTTTTAATTTTCCAACTTCTATAGTTTCTACTATAGTTATAACAGATCAGAATAAAGTAAAAAGTATCACATACAAATTACAGATATTCTTTGTTATACATGCTAAAACCTTCTACGACTGGAAGCTGCATTTACGACAAGTCAAGTTGGCATAATAGACGTCTTGTGGCTTGGTTATAATTAGGTAAAATAATTCAGAAAATTCAAAGACATATGCTTAGACTTTTTCAGCTGCATCACATTTCCGCAGGTTCATTTCAATGATCGGCAACATTAAAATTTAATAAGACATACCTTCTAAATAGTATCTCGCACAATAAACGGATCAACAACAATGGCTGATACCAAAATTTATAGAACAGTAACTGAATGCGCAGCCGTCACGTTACGTGCGACGTTGGTTCGTTTTACAGAAAACCCAAATATCAGAATAACAAAATATATGAACTACTGTTTAATTTCACATTTACTTTTCATATTCATAAATATATGTATGTTAATTTATATTTTATTATTTTATTTATATAATTATAAATTTAATTATATTTACTGTTTTATATAATAATAACATTACTAACAATTATATATTATGCGGCTACTTGCTGCACTTTCTTAGTAAAGCATGGTAATACATTTTTTAAACTATGATACTTGAAATTAGTAAATGTATTAACGAATTTTAATTTCTAAAATTCAAAAAAATATTTGAAATTGCTTTTTTCAATTTATCCGAAATTATACACCTAGCGGGAAAAATGTGAATGATTCACGGCGGAAGGAACTTGACACGACGCCATTAGTTCTTTTCTACTGTGATCGTCGAAGTAACGTAAGTCAGCAAACTGGTATTTACTATTTATATAAGTTTTCTAATAATACTGTACAAATAAATCAATTGTTATTTGTTGTTGGTCGTAGTTTAATAATAAATTACTGCTAAATTCATTATTTCTTTACTAATTATTGAATTTTTGTTTTTCTAACCTAAAACACATGTGGCTATGTTTCAACCATAAGTAAACTAATGTTCTTATATTAATTTGCAGGGTACAAAATGACCAACTCAAAGGGTTATCGTCGCTCCACAAGGGATTTGTTCTCCCGCAAATTCCGTCAGAAGGGTGTTATCCCACTTTCAACTTACATGAAAACATACAAAGTTGGAGATATTGTTGATATCAAGGGTAATGGTGCCGTACAGAAGGGTATGCCGTACAAGGCTTACCATGGAAAGACTGGACGTGTATACAATGTAACTCAACATGCTGTTGGTGTTATTGTAAACAAGAGGGTGCGTGGACGCATCCTAGCCAAGAGGATCAATCTTCGCATTGAACATGTCAAGCACTCCAAATGCAGGGAGGATTTCTTGACCCGCGTTAAGACCAACGAGAAGCTCCGTAAGGAAGCTAAGGAAAAGAATGAGAAGCCTTGCTTGAAGAGGCAGCCAGCTCAACCGAGACCTGGGCACATTGTTAGCGGCAAAGCAGCCCCCATTCTGTTAGCTCCAATTCCATATGAATTCATTGCCTAATTGTACCCATATTAATAATTAAAGAAAAAAATTAAACAAGCTATTGGTTTTATTTACATGCAGTCCTTTTTTATTATTAGAAGTGTGAATCCAAACATACATAAATTCATTTGATTTATTTAAATCTGACGAATATTTACAGAATAAAAATAAAAGGTATCGCTGCTTAGCAGCATTTCACTTTACTCACAGTGTATGTATATAATTATGTTCTACTTATTTCGTGTCATTATCGCCATTTGCTTCTCCCCAAACTAAAAAAACTCTGTTAAATATTGCATTAATTATTACTGGATAATTTATTAACAACTATTTAATGGCAGGTAAATCTATTCAATAAATAAAAGTAACATGAAGATAATGGAAAATGTTTACATTGTTAGATAGTTTTTTTGTACAATTCTATAAAGTTTTCGTTGCTGCATTATTTCTATTATAAATTGCACAATATATGTTGCAGTCTATGGAAATAAAACAAGTTCTCAGTATGTTTTTACAGTCTTCAAATAAAAATAATTCAAGTTTTGTACATGCGACATCGTTGCAATTATTTTTCTTTAATTATTTTGGAACATTCTACCATATTCTATGATTTATTTTAAATTAAACAAGAAATGTATCCAGTAATAAATAATTTAATGTCAATATAGAAAGATGACAGTAATCCTCTTGATAGATATTAAAGATAAAGCAATGATATGGGCCTAATATGAGAAAATTTAATATCTACGAAGAGAATATGTATCTTGGATTTTATGTATTTTATATATAAAATCAATATACAAGTGCGTGAAATAATTAAATTTTTCCTCCTTTTGCGTATGAGAAGCATATCCGACTTACTAAATCCTCTTTAATTTCATATAACATTTTCGTCTTAATTTTATTAATATATCATTTATATACAAGATTTTTTTAGTTTGACAAGAAAATGCAGTACGTTTGTGATTTCTTTCCACATACATAACTTAAGGCAAAGAAAATAATATAAAGAAAAACAAACAAATTTAATAACCATTCTCCTCAGAGAATGTACTTTTCATAATTTCCCTAAAACGTATTGCTTTTAAAAAATTAATTAGAACCTTTATTTCTTTGCAATATAGATTATGGGGTGCAAATATTTACCATTGCTTCTTTTTAATACAAGGTATTTCATGGATGCTCTTAAACTTCCAGAAGTATAGCATCTATATAGTATTGATATTGAATTATTTGTATTGTTGATCACCAAATGCAACCTACAGTTCTTGAATGACATCCTTCACCAGTTTCTGGTGAAAGTAAAGCTCATAAACTTTCTCTTGACTGGTAAAATAAAATGTAACCAGTCTCTGATGATTTTTGGGTATCAGATGTTAAACCATAGAAATCCTCAATAGTTGATGCATCAATTTTATCCACCTGATCATCATCGAATAATAACCAAAATCCGTGGCTTTTAACTATGCTAATATAATGACCTCTATTTGGTCCACTTCCACAGTGTATTACAACTGCTACCAGATCGTACAGTCTATCTGGGTTTACCGCATCATCAGACTGCAACAGAAAGAAAATATTATTAGATAAGAAACAGACGGATGAAATTGTTCATAAATTACTGTGTTGAAAAGACGTAATTCTAAAGGAAAGACAACCCGATGCGACACCTTTATGTGTCTATTATACTGTTCCATGTATTTGAAGCGTTTCAGGTGCAAGGCCAGGATCATCGGCAGTTTCTTCACTCGCATTCTTTTCTGCGCCTCCTGGTAACTGCTGCAGTTATCACATTTAAACTTGTTGTCACTACATAAAGTTTCTGTGTTGCTGAAGCACCGTAAACAATGAGTGATGCTTGTATTCTGCTCAATATCTACTTGCAGATCAAAGAAGTCCTCATCCTTGCTGCTTACTGTTTCACAGTTCAAACATCTTGTCTCACTGGTTAGTATACCCTGAATTAAAATATATTAAACATATATACTAAATATGAATGTCATAATAATACCTGGAATATTTCATGAACCCATGTTGGTTCTGGTTGTGTATGTACAGTGCCATTCTCACCTGACGATTTTGATTTTACATTATTTGTAGTTGCATTCTGCTGCCTTTCTGCTAAGATTATTTCACTAATATGATTAATTAAAAAATTTAAAAATTCATGTGCATCTTGCTGCATATAATTATCAAACTCTTCTACAAATAAATGAAGATAGTAAGATTTTCTTTAAACATACAATATTTATATTGTTTACCTTTTTCTTTTCGAAGCCTTGCTATAAATTTTTTTGGTGCTATGCTGCCTACTTTTTTTTTCTGTGTCGCAATACTGTGGAACAAGTCTGCAAGACATGTGAGCAAGGTTTCCTTAGTTCTCTTATTTTTTGCTTTGTACTCTAATACTTTATCCCTAAATGGCTTGCAGAAATATAAGGCCTGCAGCACAGAGTTGCTATAACATGTATTACCAAACTGAAAAGCATAATATTAGATAAGTAATCCAATAAGAATCATACTGGAATAAGGCAATGCAATTAACTGCATACACCACATGAAAAACACTCATAGCAAATGCTGTTAATTGTTGGAATCAGTTATTTCATGACACAAAGTTTAAAACTTCATGCAATCTATAAACTTACATTAACTAATCCAAAATAATGTTCATTTGATGGGAACTGTTCTGAACCTATGTCTCGTTCTAATTGGGAAATATTGGCACCCTAAAACCAAAGGAAGCTACTTACTTAAATGCAGTCACTGGCAATTATTATTTAATTAAAACATTTAGTTGACATGAGATGAATACTCCAGAGAGGTGTCAAACATTTTCATATCATTTTATTGTACAGTTCGACACCAACCAAACGAGCACCACATTTTCTCCTGACAGCATTCCCCTTTCTTACCATATTTCCGTGGCTAATCCATCGCGGTTATGTGAAAATCGGCCAAAATAAACACATTTAACTTAGAACTTAACTCCATTATCGCATTTTGACAGCTGTAAAACAACCAATGATAACAGATTGGCGATTTCTCTGCTTATAACATAAGAACACTAAAATTCCCTAACGTTCAACCAACATTAATTAACGTCCGAAATTACTGTTTAAAAATTAAAATCTAAATTCCGTTGACTTTTTTAATTTATTTTGAATGATATAATCGTTCTGTTTTCTTAGTATTCAATAGATGTAAAGAAACAATTACGATTTCTTATTGGAATGCCTTTTTAAGAAAATGTTAATTTTGCAAATATTTTATGTAATTGCTTGAGCACTATATATGAGAAAGTAGTATGTGTAAAACAATAACAGTTTGACCTCTGTTATAAAATTGTTTTATGAGATTTCGTGGATATAGAAATATTTATAACGAAGAAAATGATTTATTAATATTGTGCTAGAATCTTCAAAAGACAAAATAAATTATTATTATGATATAAAAGCAACATTAAATTATAGAGCTTCATTAGGCTTATAATTTTCGAGACGCTTCTGCAATTCGTTGCCAAGCTCGTTGCGCGCCACTTCCACCTCGTCCCTATTGTTGACGTTCCTCAATTTGACCACTCCCTTCTGAATTTCGGATTCACCCAGGATAATAACCAAAGGAATCAATTGCTCTTCGCAATACTGTAGCTGAGCCAGCAGCTTAGGATTCTTCTTATAGGAATGCTCCACTTTGAATCCCTGGTCCCACAGTTCCTTGCACAGCAACATTCGTTGCTCGAACAAGTTTTTCTGTGCAGACGCAACGTAAACTTGAACCTCGGTGGTGCGAAGCTTGGATTTATTTGCCGACAATTTACTTTCCAGAACAGCAAATATTCTCTCTACTCCAATGGAGACGCCGACGCATGGAACTTGCTTATTTTTCGGATCAAACATTCCAACCAAATTGTCGTAACGACCTCCACCTGCCACTGATCCCACTGCTACATCATCGCCCTTTCCAGATTCGCCTTTAAGAAAATACAATTATTATGATGTATACATTTATCAACTTAATATTTACCTAGCAAGACGGCCTCGTAGATGATGCCAGTATAATAGTCCAAACCACGAGCCAAACTTAAATCAAAGGAAATCATATCGCTTGTTCCATAGATTTCGCAATATTTAAGAACGGTCTTCATAGCTTCCAAACCTTCGACGGCCGATTTGCTTTTAATTAAATGCTCGTCCTGGAGTAATTTCTCGACCAATTCAATTTTTCCATTCAACCTTACGTATTCACCAATTTTGTCGGCAACTTCTCCACTTAAACCCTTTTCTTCTACCATTTCTTTACGTACTTCGTCCCAAGGAGACTATGGAAAATATGAATGTAACGATAGACACGTATTTCTTATAAGATTCTAACAAACCTTGTCTAATTTATCAACGGCAGAACAAATCGACCTGAAGCTTTCTGCGGGAACACCACATGCTTCAAACATACCGTCCAGCAATTTCCTATGGTTCAATTTGATAACAAAAGAGCCCAAGTTAAGATTGCTCAATATTTCGTAAACAACTCTTACACATTCCGCGTCAGGGATCATTTCATCGTAAACACCGGCTATATCAAAATCCTATAAAAATTTTGCTACACAATTTGAACAAACAAAAACAGAGAGAAACACGTACGCATTGATAAAATTCTCGGTAACGTCCTCTGGATATAGAGGGATTATCTCTGCGATATACTTTGGCAATATGGTATCTTTTAATGTTACTAATCTTATTCATTGCCAGAAATCTGGCAAAAGGAACTGTAAGGTCGTAGCGTAGAGACAGGATTTCACCGCCCTGGTCCTTCAAGTCATAAATCAATTTGGAATCTTCACCATATTTTCCAGTTAACACTTCCTGCAAATTACAATAATTTTAAATAAATTCATTTCTAATAAAACCTTTCCCTTCACCTTCAATTCAAAGATTGGTGTGTCAATGGTTACAGCTCCATGTCGCTTGAAAACTCCAATAATCTTGTCTAGAACAGATGATCTAATTGCCATCTGTTCTGGGGAGTAATCCCTGGTTCCCTTTGGGGTTTTAAGAGTGAACTTCTGGTTCGCATTATTTTGCGATTCCTCGCCTCCATTTAATTGCGATTTTAATTCCAAAAGCTTAGCCACTTCCTGTGCTACCTAAAATTTATAATAATAACAAATATGAAAAAATGGCCGAAATATAAAATTATTGCAATAGATACATCACAAAGTTTCAACAAAAAATAATATATTTAAAAGGCCACTGACCTGTGGTTTATTAAAAATTGGACTCGTGGATAATTTAGCACATCCCACAGGCCAAGGCACTCGTGAAACAGAGCGTATAATTTGAAGCAACATGACTAACCAACCAGAATAATAGCAGAATTATAACTTAAAACAAATAAATACAAGTTTACTTCTATCAATATCCTAGTTTAAAGTTTAATTATATTCATGGAGTTTTTCATTTTGTGCACTGAACTCTATGAATATGTGAATGTGCAATTCTCTTTGCAACTTTTACATGCTGTTCACTTATTAAACTGTATAATTAAAGAACTGTAAATTTAAGCACTGTAATTATTGAAAAAATGTTAAATATGTTTTAAATATAGTTTGTTTTACTATATAATTACTACAATCCAATCAGAGAGTTCTTATAAAAGTGATGCAATATGGTATGGACTTCCATAAGGTGCAAATTGTATTACCTTTTCCTTGCTCTCTTTGGCTGCTTTCAGTTTTCGAACTAAATCACCCTGTTCTTTAATCAACTTTTCAATTTCTTCTTTGTTGGACATGCTGTTGGAATTAGTAAAAAGGAAAATAAAATTTTATGTATGGAGGAGAAACAGACTTGTTTCAAGAATGTTTGCAACCAACTTCTCGCTCAAACGCAACAACAGAACATACTACGTTTACTAAGTTGATTCAATCCTATCGAAAATCGACAAGGACTTTCCCACACTATCCTAGACTTTCACTCGTTTTATTTCAACATAACCTAGGAATTGTAACATTTGTATCATGTACATAGCATGAGGTTCGGTCAATTAAGTAAGGTGCCAACTCATAGGAAAAATATTAATTAAAGGGCGGTTGATTTTTTTCACACAGTTGGCCAACATTTTGAATATTGTTTATAGCCGTTTCTAACCTAAATAGGACAACATTTTAAAATGGAGAATAATATTACAGCTTGCAAAGAACTGTTTATAAACACTAACAATCTAATGCAAGTTTTGGCGAATAAAAATCAAGTAAAAGGTAACTACGATGTGAAGAACAATTCTAATAGTTACAGTGTTAATCATTTTAATTTCAGAAATACAAAATGATTACAAAAACCTGGAACAAAATAAGAATGAATTGTTAGAAACCATTCATAAAATAAGTCATAACACATCTTTAAAAAAGGTGAGTTAAATGTTTACCTGTTTAACACTACTTCTGTTTTATTATAATGTTTGCAGGATAATTTAACTATAGAAAAGGAAAAATTAGAAGAGCACTGTAAATATTTAAAGCAACAAATAACTGAAGCTAAAGCTCACAGTTTCATACTTAAGTGAGAATCTTTTGTTTGTTTTATTTATACCTAATAATTGAATACTTGATTTTTCTAGGCAAGAATTAAAGTCATGTAATATAATCACAGGAGCTGAAGTTATTTGCGCAGATAATGAAATTATTGCCAGTATCCTTTTTTTTTCATCAAACACAAAATGTTATTATTTTATATGATTGTGTAATTTCTTTAACAATATTACAGGTATCAGCAATAGGATCAGTAAGGAAAGTAGGTATGTGGAATTTGATAAAAATGATCCACATTTAAGTGAAAAACTTTGGAAGGAGGTAGAAGATGTATCAAAGTAATAATTCTTAATTTGTATTTATTCATTTATAAAATAACTTATGTGCTGTTTATCGTGGGACCCAAGATTTTCTCAATGAAATTGTATAATCTCTGGCATTTCTCTTTACTATTCACGTCATTGCTGCTGCCCCAGATGATGACGCCATCAATATTAAACGATTTCAAGACAATAAACGAATTTCGGAGATCCTCCTGAAATTAAAATAAATTTTATTAGTTTAATGTACCACAGCGAAGGGATTTTTTTTACTAACCAACGAGAGAAACTGTTTGGTATCCTGATACATGTACCAGAAATATGGAAGGATCTGCTTCTTCTTATCAAACACATCATTGATTCTATGACTTTCAGTGATCCTCCCTTCGATCATTTGAACACGTTGCTTTGCGTTTAATCGGTTTTGCGGCATGTACAAAGACGGATAAAGATTATCAGTATTTCCAAATAACCAATTCATTCTGTGTACAAATAAACAAATTTCAAATATTCACTAATGTTTTGATAATTGTAAACAAACAGAAAAGCGTATCTGCTTATCAATTAAGTGCGATCACGTGTATTTACCTATCGTTTTCTTTCTGAATTTCCTTGCTGCAATCCCTCACAAGATTGCTAGCACCCATGTTGAAGCAATAAGGATAAGCATAATAACCCCACGTGCCATTAGGTCTTAAACTCTTTGCGAATAGCAACGTTTGCTCGACGTATTCCCTTCCCGCTGATTCGAAACGGCGTGTCGCCTCTTTGATCAGTTGCGCGTTATTCCACGACGGATGTCTTTGCCTTTCAATTTCTACTGAAAGATTCTTGTACGGTTCTAGAGTTCCCCAATTTTGCCTATAAATCGGCCTCCAACTTTCGAAATCGATGATCGCAATCCCTGTCGCACGAAATGAAAGCATTAACAGTAAAATAACGCTCAACGGAACAACTGAAATTACCATTGAAGTCTTCGTCCGGGAAATCTCTGTATATTCTCTCCTCGAAATGGTTTAAATGATCCGTGAGGTTCCCTTCCTGCGGAACGCCGCCGTTTCTTAGGAACTGCTTTCCGCTTTGATCCGTTAGAATCGCAGGAAAATTGCCGGGGTCGTAGAGGATGGTGATTTTCTCACCTATGAACTCGCCGTTCTTATTTTGCACAATTCGAAATTTATTCAGGAGATCTTCGAAGTAGATCTTGTGCGATTTGCATTGAAAAGTAGGAGAGTTCCAGTAAACCGTGAACGGTTTACTTGGAATTTCAATATTCTGGATTATGTTTAAACTGAAATTTAAAATCATACGTGTATAACACTTTCTCGTCCTTTATTTTTGTGTCGCAATGTATTTTCGTGTAAGGTTAATGTGTTAATCAAATATTTAAACATTCTTAGCCTCGACATGTACATGAGGTTTGTTTATTTGCACTGAATTTGTTTCAGTGATACAATTATTATTGAGACCGTAATGTGAATTGTGTCGTTGTATGTGAATTAGATCATCGAATTCTTTTATCGCACAATCATTTAAATAGTTTTCATTAATGCAGCCTTTAATTAACAGTTATTTTATAATTACAGTTATTAAAGCATTTAACATATTCTACTTACGATATGATAAAATAAAGTTCTAACTTTAAACACATATTTTTTTCTCTTATTGCAAAAAACTTTAATATATATTTAGCTCCAAAAATAGCAAAGCAATAAATAACAATAATATTATTATATTATTTTTTCACTAAAATATCTAGATCGGTTATCATTTTCGTGATAAAAATAATTTCAAATTATTATTTATTAATTTTACTTGGAGTTTACAAAACATATGTGAAGTGTTTTAGTCTGGATTTTGTTTGTTTATTTAATTTAAAGTGCTAATATCTTGTTTTCTATTTTTTTTAAGATAGACAAATTTCCTAGCTATTGTATTTATTTATCTAAAAGGAAATTATAAATAAGATATTTGTAATAAATAAATAGTTTCTTAGATTGAGATACCTTATATTGTAATTAGTAAACAAAAAGAGCAATTACTTTAAAGTTTGTCTTGACAAGATACTTTAATGTGATTCCTCAAAAGTAGTTTAAATAAGAAAATGTATGTGGACTTACCAATGAGCCGTACTTGAAAATGTAGAAAGTACAAAAGGTAAGAGTAGAAAGAATAACATTATTTGTGCGTCGAAGGTGCTAATAAAATAAGTTTCGCGTGCGAGCGCCTTCCTTTTATACATGCACAAATTTTAGATAAGAAACCATTTATAAAATATATTTATATTGCGGAGCGCGCATTACAATTTCCATCAGAATTTTCGTGCGAATTAAATCGAAAAATGTGACACGGCGCTTCCGGAAATTGCCACTTTACAAATCGTACATGTACATGCGACATGTAGGAAACGATTAACATGTAAATGGCTTTGCTGTTCCTTCAAGTTAATTAGTGGGACTCGCGCCAAATTAATGATTCCTTTTGGTTCATGTTTGTTTCACAATTTCGGCTGCATACATACAATAAGTGTGTCGCTTGTAATTGTGTTGCTGTCGGAAATTGCAAATCATTTGATTTGCATTTTTTCTTTTCGAAAAAAAAAGCAATCATAATAGTTCACCTGTACACACACACACGCACATGGAACTCATTATTCATATAATGCCATTCAACGCACCTGTGACATACATTCTGCAATTGCTTTAAAAACATTGTTCAATTTTAAATTGAAAGTCGCGCGCTTTTCAACCGCCAACCACAACATCTGTCCTATTACTTTCTTTGATTACCGTTGGATACATCATATCCCCTTGTATATGCTATACAATATATAATTAAACAATTACAATATAATCATTGATTAGAATAAATAATTAAATTAATATTTTCTATAAATTTGCATATCGAATTGACAACAGCATCAAATAGTATTTTCAAACGGACCAATAGACGTGCAGCATTTTTTGACAGGTGCTAGATGCTGTTTTCAAAGTTTCAACCGTCTTTTATTTTTTTGTATCTGAGCCATCGGCGAACGTTGTGTTCAGTTCTGTGTGATAGACTTTTTTTAATGTTTGTGCCTTCTTAGTTCAATAAAATGGAAGCGTGTAAAGAAACAATAAGCGTCCGTGTGACTCGATTAAATAACCAACTGTTGAATAAGTCCACAAAAGACAAGGCTCAACTGTTGAATAGGGAATGCCTCTATGATGCCCTACAAATCTTATTCGATGAATGCAACACGGATTGCCTCAAAACCTCCGACAAGCAGATTGCCAGTTTCGCTGAGAAATACAGAAAATCCATAATTGAATTGAAACAGTTGAGGGTGAATATATCTGATTTCGAAGTTAAAAATGTTATTGGTCAAGGACACTTTGGTGAAGTGCATATGGTCAAGGAGCGCCAAACTGGAGATATTTATGCTATGAAAACAGTGAGAAAGTATGAAAACTCTGAGCAGAAATGTGCTTCATTTGAGGAAGAAAGAAACATAATGGCTTTAGCTCAATCCCCTTGGATAACACATCTTCAGTATGCTTTCCAGGACAACAGAAATCTGTATTTTATTATGGATTATCACCCAGGTGGTGATTTACTGGGACAACTATACAGACAAGGTGGTACATTGCCAGAGAGTGCAGCTAGTTTCTACATTGCGGAATTGGTAAATCTCGTCAATAAATGTTTCCCCCCATGTTTGTTATAGAACTTTATAATTTTTAGGCTGTGGCTATTAATGATTTACATGAAATGGGCTACGTACACCGAGACATCAAACCTGACAACATCCTATTGGATCGTTGTGGTCATTTGAAACTTGCAGATTTTGGTTCTGCTGTAAAGTTGAATAGTAAGGGTATAATTCCATCTGGAGGTATGCCAGTTGGCACTCCAGACTATATAGCTCCTGAAGCATTACAAACACTTGACAAAACATCAAATCAAAATGGGGCTTATGGGGTAATAGCTAAATAGTTAAATATTGAATTTTACATTTCTAATTTGATTTTGTTTTAGAAATCTTGTGATTATTGGTCACTTGGTATTCTTGCATATGAATTAACTATTGGTGTAACACCATTTGCAAGTCAGAGTACAACCTCAACATATTCCAAAATTATGAATTTCACCAAATCCTTAAAGTTTCCTGCAGATATTATGTTAACACAGTCGTACATAACATTAATTAAGTCGCTTCTGACCGATCAGAATAGCCGATTAGATTTTGCACAGATTATTAAGCAACCGTTATTTAAAAATTTCGATTTCAATGGATTGAGAGACCAAGTGCCTCCATTTGTACCTAAAATTACCTCAGTAGATGATACAAGTAACTTCACAGATGTTGAAGTGAAGAAGAAACAACCCAATATCGATAATTTTAAAAGCAAAACTAAATTTAGTGGAAAGAATTTACCATTTGTAGGATTCACTTACACTTCTGAACCACATGATTACAAAGAACCTTATAGAGCTAGTGCATTAATCAAAGATGACACTGTTGATAAATTGAGAAAGGACATTGATACCTTACAAAGAAATTTACTGAAAATGGATAGTTTAGCTTTGGATAAAGAAAATTTGGAAAAGAAATTGGAGGAGAAAGTAAGAAAATTGGAAGCGGTTGAAAGTATTCGCAATAGTTTAGAGAAAGAGTTAACAAATAATATTGCCGAGTATCATGTTTTGAAGAGATCATTAGACCTGGAACGCAAAGACCGCTCAGAACTTGAAAGAAAGGCATTAGACTTAATGAGATGCGCTAAACATAAATGGGAAGCTGCCGAAAGAGTTAAGATGGATGCAGTGAATAAAGAGCTAGAAAAATCCAAAGAAATATCTGAAAAACTGCAGTGCGATGTCGAAAAACTAGAGAAAGAACTGGAAACTGCTTGGCAATTATCAAATAAACATAAAGCCTCTGTAGAAAATGTTGAAAAATTGAGAAGAGCAAGCGTTATAGGCTTAGAGACACAATTAGAACGAGTAACTGAAGAAACTGAAAACAAAGTAAGTTCTCTTGAAAGAAAACTCAAGGAGCAGAAGACCTTGAAGGAAAATATTGAGCAAAACCTAACTGAGTTGCAATCAAAGGAAACTGATTTGCTCAATAAATTGGAATTGTCTGAAAAACACTGCTACGAATTAAAGTCTAAATGCGTAGAGTCCGAAACAATAATAAAACAATTGAAAAGTGATATAGAAATATTAACAAAAGAGTGCAAAGAATTTCATAAATATGAAAGTATTATACATGATTTAGAAGTAGAGTTGTCAACATTAAAAGTATTATTCCAAGAAAAAGTAATGGAAAACGAAAATAACAATGTACTTAAAAAGCAAATTAAAGATCTCAAGACTGAACTTAATTCATTGGTGAGCTCTAAACTTACAGCTGTAAGCGAACTAAAAAAGACGTACGAAAATGAACATAATGAATTAACAAATAAATTGAAGAAAGTTGATCTCGAGAAGAATGAATTGGATATTAAATGTAAAGAAGCTGAATTATCATTACAAGATAAAGAAGATAAAATGAATGCTTTGGAAGAAATGTTATGCAGACTGCAGTCTGATTTGACCAAGTTAGAAAATGGTTCCGAAAGAGAAGCAGTCTTACAGGAGCAAATTGAAAGACTGGAACAACAATTGTTAGATGTAAGTATTTATTATCTTGTTTATTTTTGACGTAATTTTAATCTATATTTGTCAATTTAGGAGCACGAAAGTTCAGCTGTAGAAAAGCAAGAACATAGTCAACTCAAATCGAAGTTTTGGCGAATGGAGAAGGATTTAAGTAATGCACAATTAGACAAGAAGATTGTTGAGCGTGATTTACAAGAATCTCGTGCTAGAAATAAAGAACTTTCAAATGATATTCATACTCTGAAACAACAAATCGACTCCAGTAAGGAGAATAGCGATTCATCTCTTCAAGATCTGAATGCTTTAAATACGAAGTTACTTAATGAAATATCATGTTTGAAAATAGAAATACAAGGTGTTCAAAAGAGAATAGAATCTGGAAAGCAAAGAGAAAATACTTTATCCGAGGAAATTGTAAACCTAAAAGACGATGTCAGATCTAAGGAATTAAAAGTTTGTAACGTTTTGAAAACTATGAACGATATTAAAAACGAAAACGATATACTTCAGAAGAAAAAACGAGAATTGGAAAGCCAAATGGATAAGTTTAGAAGTAATCAAAAATCGACGGAAATAGAAAATGAAAAAATTAAGAGCGATTTAAAAAGTGCACAAACAAGTTTAAATGAGAGTTTAGTGGTAAGCAATGTCATTTATTCTATTTAAAGTGTTTATTTATATCTGTTTTTCGTCGTAGAATCGCAAATCTCTGAGAGATGCGTGTCGCATTTTGGAAGATCAGTTGATTGAGTTTGAGAAAATATTGGAGGTTTCCAATTCAAAAATTTCTCAACTACAGGGCGAAGTAAAAGAACATCAAAGCAAAATGGATCAGCAGAAAGCCGATATTCTGAGTTCCAAGAAACAAGCAAATGAAGAAAAATCATTGAAGTTGTTAGCTGAAACTAAGTATAAACGTTTAAATGAAGATTTCATTTCCATTAAGAAGGAACTTGATTCGTATAAAGAAGATTGTAAAGAATTTAAAGAATATTCCAATACATTATCTGAAGAATTGAATGAAAGCGAGCAGAAGAACGCTTCTTATCAGATTACTATTAAATCGTATGAAAGGCAAATGGAGCAGTATGAATCGGAAAATAAAGATTTGAAAGAAGAGAAATCTGCGCAATTAACTGTTATAATTAATCTAAAAGAATCTAATTATAAACTGAATAGAAATTTTACTGAAGCTAAGGTAAATTGCACAACACTTTCAATTAAGTTGATATTTATACTAATATTTCCATTTTAGTTAACAATCACTGAATTAATTGATCAAGTAAACGATTTGGAATCTCAGCTTCTGGAGAAAACACAATATTATTCTGAAAGGGAACTGAAAACCAACTCGAGGTGCGAGCAGCAAACGAAACTTATTGATTATTTGCAATCTAAGGTAGGCCACCATTTGCAGCATGTATTTAACACTGTATTAATTGTACTTACGATTCGGCAGATTGAAGATGCTGGAAAGAAGAAAAAGACATTCTCGGATAAACTTTTTGGAATATCGAAGAAGGAAAATCTTCCACCGATATCTATTGCTCTTAATTACAAAGATATGGAGCTGCAATTGAAAAAGGAAAAGGAGCATACAAAAACATTGAATCAAGAAATTATTAAATTGAAATCTGAATTATACGGGAAATCGGAGAACGATATTCTCAATGAAACCGTTAAACATGTAAACATGCAAGATGAAATGCTGGCACAAATTGTGCAAAGTCCATCATCGCAAAAGAACGATTTGTATCGACAAAATTCGGTCCAGAGGATGCACCATAATATACCTCATAGGTAACGTAGTAACTTTGACTTATTAAAGCATAAATAATTATTGTAAATCTATTATAGATTTGACTCGAAGTTGTGTACGAAACCAACAAAATGTGCTCAATGTGGAAACCATATTATGCTTGGAAGACATGCCAATGTATGTAGAGAATGCCATTTGGTAACGCATACAAATTGCTCAAGCTCCTTGCCGAGAACATGTGGGTTACCATCAGCATATGCCAGGCATTACACAGAAAGTTTATCAAAGATAAATGTAGAAATTCAAAATAAAGTCAATGATGAAGAAAAACGTATTACCGAAGAAATTAACGTCGAAGGATGGGTGAAAATTCCAAAGTAATTATTAAATATCATATATTGTACCATTACCATTAAATTTATTCTTCTTATTTTAGTGGTTCTTCCGGCTGGGAAAAACATTATGCTTGTCTAACAGCCACAACTTTCAGCATTTATAATGAGCCACCAAACAACAGAGCTGCAATGATCCCAATACACTCATTGCATTTAAATACAAGCATTGAACATGGAAAGATCGTTTTAGAACCTCTAGCCTCGGAAATTGGAGTTCCAGTTGCAAACAGCGATCTTCCTTTCATAATAAAAGTGGAAATAAGCCCAAACTCGACGTGCTGGCCATCACAGTGTATAATTTTTATGACACTTAGCATCGAGGATAAGGAAAAGTGGTACAAATCTCTACACAATGTGTTTCAAAGTCCCGAGAAGTTTTTAGGCGATGTCATTTTTAAAATCACCGATGATTTAGAAGTAAACTGCTTGGTGGAATTGAATAAAGACACCAGAATTATAGGCACTGAAACCGGATTATACTCTATACAAAAAAATAAGCTACTGCATATCATGGGACCGACGAAGGTATTTGAAATCGTCGTTATAAACTCGCTGAACTTGGTGCTGATGATTGTTGACGAGTGTCGCGTATTGATTTCATGCGATTTAAAACATATGATTGGATTGACTGAATGTGCTCAAATCACTAAACCAACATTGAAATTCAAAAGTCATTGCCTCAACAACTTGGACGGTTTCCACATTATAAAAGCGACGAATAATAATGCTTGTATTGCAAATCCTAAGCAGATCGTCATCATGAAATTCGATATGGGGAAGAAAGAATTTGCACCAGTGCGAATTTTGGACACAGCACAACCAGTTAGTTGCATATTATTTACAGAGCACAGTTTGATAATCGGTGCTGATAAATTCTTTGAGGTTGATTTATTGAGCTTCGAAGCAGATGAGTTCTTGGACGTTTCCGATACGAAACTGAGCATTGCCTTGAAATGTTTCAAAATGAAATCGTTCCCCTTGTCCATAATGCAAATATCTAGTTCGCCAATCGAGTATTTAGTGTGCTTTAACGAATTTGGATGCTTCGTTGACGCGTATGGCAGGAGCAGCAGAAACCGAGAGATTGCTTGGGTGCATTTACCGCAAACATTCTTCTATAGTAAATCGTATCTGTATGTGGTGCAATTCAACGCAGTTGAAATATTTAAATTAACGAGCGACAATTGCGACGATGGAAGTATTGAAACTATGAAATTTGATTTTCAATCACCGAGGTTTTTGGGTTCGAACGATAAGGGTGTTTATTTATATTCAATGAATGAAATCAAATATTTAGATGCTTTCGTTTTGGACGATAATGCCTCTGAAACTACGGAACAGAGGGATGAAGTCGCCAGTAATTCAGATAGATTTAGCTTTACCAGTTCTATAGTACAAAGTTTGGATGATAACGTCAGCGATGCCGAAGATTTTAATTCCATGAATAGAAGGAAGGTGAAATTTAGTTCAACAGATTTGTAATGAGAATATAATTCCTTTCTTTTTCAAACAGAATTTGTATACATTGAATGAGTACACTTAAGATGAAGCTTTGCTTTGTGATAGTTATTATTTAATATTAACGAAATAATACATTTTTGTTGCTTTTACTATAGGTTTATTTTAAGTTGCCCTTTATATAAGGAAAATATATTTAGATTCTGTTCGTTTTTGAATAATAATAAATACATTCATATTAACATATATTAAACATTGTCCAACAGTCGCTTCTCAGCGGATTTTTTATCTTAATAAAAAATAACTTCTCGAATATTTACAAAATATATATATGTACACATGACATAAGTTCCATCTTAGCATTAACAGTATAAATCTGAAAATACAATTTATCAACCATTGGAGACTTAAACAATAACTAAAAAATTGAGTTTTCAGTCAATCAACTAAATGTACAGTAGTTCAGACTCAAATAATTATACATAACATGAAATGAGTGCTAAAAATATACGCTATTGTTTTTTAAAACTTTTCAGAATGGGATATATGTTATCAAAAGCTTCGTAAATTTCTTGCCTAACCTTTGCACCAGTCAATACTACCTTTCCAGATACAAAAATTAATAATACTATTCTTGGCTTTACCATACGGTAAATCAAACCAGGGAATAATTCTGGTTCATAGGAACAGAAAGAGTTGTGTGTTAGAACCAAACCTTCCAATCTAATTGGAAACTTTACATCACAACTGCCCACCATATTTTGGATTTTGAAGTCTAAAAACTTAGCGGGAAAACTCAATTTCTGTATAATTCTCGCATATTTTCTAGCGGCTAGCCTGGAATCCTCTTCACTTTTTGCCCCCGTACAAACCATTTTGCCAGATGAAAATATCAATGCGGTAGTCCTAGGATCACGAATTCTCATAATCACAGCAGCAAAACGTTTCGGATTGTATTCGGCATTACGTGCATGTAGAGCTATTTTTTTCAGATCCAGTTTGCAACTCAAATTCACAGTTGAAACAATATTTCTAAATGATAAAGAATAATTAGTTTACATTAATAATGATTAATCGTATTTATGTAATTTACTGTAATTGTGGTACTATTCCTGGATCTGCCGGAGTCATGGGTGTCATGGGAGTTGATGGTGGTCCAACAGTAGAAGGTGCTACAGAATTACTAGAGCCACCCAAATTAACCATTGGTGATGATATTATTGTATGTTGCTAAAAATCAAAGTAAATAATAGAGATAATTTTTCAACGACGGATAATTACTTACAGGTGTTTGTGCTTGCATTATACTCTGGGGTGTAGCAAAGCCAGGTGTATATGTATGTTGCTTTGTTGAACCAACTAAACCCATGCTCATTCCTAATCCCATCGAAGGGGTTAAACTCCCCACTGGTGCTAACGGTGGCATTTGTTGCTGTGATAATTGTTGAGGCTGAATTGCTGGCAAAATCAGCTGATCTTCTTCAGGTTGATGCAAAGGTGTACCTAAATGAAAACAAATATATATAGTAAAATAATGAGTGCAGAAAAACCGTAATTAATAGCCCTTTGGCCCAATAAATGTTTTAAAATATTAATGTGATAAACATTCTCGAGAAGAACCTACCTATGCTTGGTATACTAAAACCTGGGCTCGGTAACATTTGATCCATGATTGCAATTAGTTATTTATTATTCAATAATAATATAATATTGTTGATAAACAGCAACGGACTCAAAACATAACCTATAATAACTTAGTTTGTTGCTTTTTTGCACCACTTTTCAGTAGCACACCATAACTTAGAAATACTTCAATAACAATAATCGACGTTTTCAGTATTACTATGATAGTAGCATAGAGTAGCAGAACATTACTAAAATATTGGAAAACAATATATATTGAGAATAAGCTACCAACCACTACCAACTGCTAAAATACTTCGAATTGTAAATGATAACTGAATAGATTAAGCGCGAACAGTGCAACCAACTGCAGTTAACCGTATTGGAGGGAACCAATGATATCTCAGGTTACCCCAACTGGACAGCAAATTTTCAGGACAGTTGGTAGCGTACGCCTAATCTATTCTTTGGAGAGAAGAATTTTGATAATGCAGATTTCTGCAATTTTGAATTTATTTATAAATAAATATTAATATACTACTATACAATAATTAATATATAATATATAGATAATTTATTATTAAATTACAAGTTTCCCTAATGATCCATTTATTATAATTTCTGGTAGAGTTTCTGTAATGATTCCTGTTGCCACAGTAATATTGTTTTCACGAATAGTAAATGCTTGACCAGAAGTCATAGCCATTTTCCATATTAAAGTAACATCAACAGAGCAATGATCACCAGGCATAATCATATTAACATTGTCATCCAAATCAATTCGACAGCTTACATTCCATGTTTTACTAAATAATTGCTGAATATACTTGGTAGTCACTGGCTTTGAACGTCCTCCTTCACTTTTGGTCAAAAAATAAATACTTGCTTTGAATCTGTTACTTACTGTCTGACTGTTCATTGCACATAATAACATTCCTCTTTGCACTTGCTTCAATTTAATTCCTCTTAACAATATTCCCACATTTTCACCAGCAATAGCTTGTGGCAGACTTTTCTTGAACACTTGGATATCATTAACAATAGTTTTCAATTTATTATTGAAACCCAATAGCTCTGCTTCTGCACCTTTCTTCATGGTGCCTTTTGCAATAGTTCCAACGACAACAGTCCCTCTGCCAGGTACAGAAAATGCATTATCAATAGGCAACATAAATGGTGAAGAAACATCTCTCGTGGGAGTTGGAATATAAT
The DNA here is from genome assembly GCA_018845635.1 of Nicrophorus orbicollis. Classification (NCBI taxonomy): domain Eukaryota; kingdom Metazoa; phylum Arthropoda; class Insecta; order Coleoptera; family Silphidae; genus Nicrophorus; species Nicrophorus orbicollis. The sequence goes on along the minus strand of JAFMTC010002937.1, from coordinate 60,145 downwards.
CATCAATTATATCCAGTAATTGCTTCACTGACTTTTCCCACACTTCATCTCCATTTAGTGCTTTTAGAGCTGAACCAAACACAACAGGTGATGTATCGCCATTGAATCCAAAATCAGACATTAGTTCTCTAATTTCAAGTTCTACAAGTTCGAGAACTTCATTATCAACTAGATCTGCTTTGTTTATAAAAACTACAATGTTTTTAACACCTACTTGCTTCGCTAACAAAAGATGCTCTCTAGTTTGAGGCATTTGTCCATCATCAGCTGCGACAACAAGTATTGCACCATCCATCTGTGAAGCTCCAGAAATCATGTTTTTAATGTAATCAGCATGGCCTGGACAATCAGTATGAGCATAATGTCTTTTCTTCGTGCTGTACCCAATATGAGCAGCATTTATAGTGATGCCTCTGGCTTTCTCTTCAGGAGCTCGATCAATAGAATCGTATGACACAAAATCAGCTAACCCATCTTTTTGCAATACTTTTGTTATTGCTGCTGTTAAAGTTGTTTTCCCATGGTCTACATGTCCTATCGTACCAATATTTAAATGGCTTTCATTTTCTTTAGTACTAAAAGTTCTAACGACATCAAATTTTGAAATATCTAATTTCGCAGATAATCTGTTTATTAAAATATGATTTTTGTAAGAATTTACTAAACACTTTCGTAGTGGAATTAAAAACTGTTTACTTAACATTCTTATGCTGTTTGTAACTTCAAGTCAAGATAAAATGTACACAACTATAGGTTAACTGAGGTTAACGTATTTAACCTCCATTTTCTCAACTAGTTAACTGCATGTTATAAATGTGCACAAAATATGTTCAATTAATTTCACATTTTATTTTTATTATTGTAATGTTGGTGGGATAAATATGTAAATGACAACAGTATTAATCACTTTTTAATTATTTAGTTAAAATATAAAAATTATTGTGGTGACCTCCTGCCCCTGCCGAATCCACCTCTGAATTCCACATCAGCGTTTCCAACGCCAACATCACCTTTCTTGTCACCTCTAGGTGGGCCACCTGCATTTCTTCTGTATCCAGCACGATCTTCAGATGGTCTGGAGTGCTCAGTCCTAGCAGCAGCAGGCCTTGGGCGAGCTTCTGGGCGGGTTTGCCTCTTAAGAGTGGATGGGACAATTTCAGGCGGCAAATGAAGGAATGACCTCAAGTATTCGATACCTTCGTTGGTAAGGAACCTAAAATGTAAAAAAAAAGTTAACCACTTGTTAAAATTCATTGGTATTATAAAATATTTTCGGAAATACAATAATGATAGATAAGTTTTGGAAATATAATACAAAATGAAGAATATTTACCAATAGAAGGTCCTCCATGCGAATTGTTCCCTAACAAAACCCCTGGATTTCAAGGACTGCAGAGTTTTGATCACTTGCAAGTTGGGAATAGTTTCCAATTGAGGATGTTTTGGCGCATTGTAGTCCTTCTGAGCTATAATAACACCTTCCTTGAAAAGGTATTCGTAGATGGCTACCTTATTCTTTTTTGGCATAAACATACTGAAATAAATACAAAATAAGTGATTTAAAACTACTTGTTTATGTTTACATAATATTAACAACTTAATTCCTTCTGTTTCCTAAAAACTTATTGTGTATATAGATAATAAAAGTAGTTAGTTTGTTTTTCATTAGTTTGTTAATTTGAAAAAGTTGGAATAGTTTTAGTTAAGTTTAAAGAATTCACTTGTAATATTTATATGAGTTTTAAGTTAAGGAAAAAGTGTGAAAGAGTTTTTGTTATTTTAAATTTTTGGCTGAGCAGACACTGACTGACTTGTTTGCGTTGCGCAAAACCCAAATGAAAAAGTTGGACAAAAGAGAAGAAACAAATAGAAAAATATCTACATTAAAATAAAATTCTGTACTTACTTGTCGTTTTGTTTGGACTTCTTTCAAAAAACAGAGACGTTAAGACTTGCACGACTTGCACCACTTTACAATTCAATAAACACTGAAAAAAAAGCGAACCTTACAAGCGCCTCTCTCAACCACATGGCAATCTCCCCACCCCTCTTAAATATACCCTTAACTTAGATAACCCTCTGCACCCTCAATTGTATGTTATGTGACGAATTCCATAATTGTTACATTCTGTGTAAAAAATATCCCCAAGTTCAATTACATAGCAGCCGATCGGCGGTGTACGTTATAAGGATTATTCAATATATTGTTTGTGTATCCATTTAAGACTTAACAATTTGTAAGCTCATTCATCAAATGGCCAAGGAATATATATTAGTCTGCATTAGACAACTGCCCAAATAAATACTATCCAGTATACCTTCACTGTTGAGGTAATCATCTTTGTAATGAACAAAAGGAGAGCGTAAAATAATATTGTTATATATCAGTACGAATTGATTAATATGAACGATATGAAACCAACTCATATAACGCGGACAATGGTCAACAAGTTGGACCTGGTACTGGCTTCGGAACCGGCAGCTTTGAATCTTACATCTCTTACATCCCTTAATGATACTATGAGATGCGATCATTTCGTCGCCAAAACGCCAAAAGGAAGAAATTGCGGAAGATATATCGTAGCACGAAACGATTAGATCACTTGATTGCAGCGAATCAAAAGATGACATACACTAAGATAACGTTTTCTAAACTACGAGGCGCGCTTCACCAGGCTCCCTTTTTGCAGGAGGGATTTTGCCGACTGGTTGCTGAACCGAGCGTTTGCAGTTTACAAGATGCAAACTTTATGCGGAGTTACTTTATAGCAGAATTCCCATGCCCACGTCAAAAGGTGTCTTATTCAATCGGAAAACGGCGATGTCTACAAAGCAATCCTTCTTTTTATAAGAATTTCTAACACCACAATTTTCTTTTTATTGATCATCTCCAATTTATACCCTTCCGAGGACTTTCCACTCACCGTGTACTGAACCCGGTTTGATAATTGTACTTTTGTTTTTCTTGCCCTTTGTGTTCTTGATCGTTGCTAGACTCTTACTGTGTATATAGATAGTAATAGTAGTTACTTTAAGAATTTACTTGTTTTATTATGTTATATTTGAGTTTATTTAAGTTAAAGAAGAAACTATTTTAAGTTTTTAACTTTTGAGTGTATAGACTGTGTGTGGCTAGCTTGTTGGCGCAGTGCAGAAGCTGAATAAAGTTGGACAGCAAAGATGAATGTTAATGGGAGAAATACTTAAATAACAACAGTAATAATCACTTTTTAATGTTTTATTTTGTAGTTATAATATGTACATTATAGCTTATATAATATATTTATAATATGTAAATTTTTGTAGTGACCCCTGCTGGAGGGCTGGAGCCTAATGAAGAAGTTGACCAGAAAAGAAGAATGTTGATGGAGGAAATATTTAAATGACTAGAGCCATAATCACTCTTCAATGTTTCCTTATGTAGTTATAATATGACAATTATTGTGGTGACCTCCTGCCCCTTCCAAAACCACCTCTGAATTCCAAATCAGCGTTTCCAGCGCCAACATTGGTTCTCTTGTTACTTCCAGGTGGGCCACCAGTGTTTCTTCTGTATCCAGCACGATATTCAGAAGGCCTGGATTGCTCAGACCTAATATCAACAGCCCTTGGACGAGCTTCTGGGCGGGTTTGCGCCGCGAGAGTGGATGGGACAATTTCAGGTGGCAAATGAAGGAATGTCCTCAAATATTCAATACCTTCGTTGGTAAGGAACCTAAAATGTAAAAAGAAAGTTAACCACTTGTTAGAATTCATTGGTATTATAAAATGTTTACGAGAATACCATGGTGATAGTTACTAGATAAGTATTCAAAATATAATACAAAACAAAGAATATTTACCAATGGAAGTGCCTCCATGAAAATTGTTCTGTAACAAAACCTCTGGATTTCAAGGACTGCATAGTTTTGATCACTTGTAAGTTGGGAATAGTTTCCAATTTCGGATGGTTTGGAGCATGGAAGTCCTTCTCAGCTACAATAACACCTTCCCTGAAAAGGTATTCGTAGATGGCTACCTTGTTCTTTTTTGGCATTAACATACTGAAATAAGTACAAAATAAGTGATTTAAAACTACTTGTTTATGTTTACATAATATAAACAACTTAATTTCTTCTGTTTCATTCAAGACTTTTAATATATAAATTAGGCAAAGACTTAATAATTGCTAACATTGATTACTTGTAACAATCGCACATTTTTCTAATATTTAAAGTCAAACAAATATTTAAGTTAAGGAAGAAAGAGTTTTAAGTTTTTGGTATTTTAAATTTTTTACTGAATTGACACTGGCTGATTTGTTAGCGTAGCGCGTATTTCAAATGAAAAAGTTGGACGAAAGTGAAAAATTAGAAACAAATAGAAAATTATCTACCTTAAAATAAAATTTTGTACTTACTTGTCGTTTTATTTGGACTTGTTTCAAAAAAATAAGAGACGTTAAAACTTGCACCGCTTTGCAATTCAAGACACACTGATCCTTTGAAGCACTTCTCTCTACCACATAGAAATTCCCCCCTTCCCTATACTCATGCATCCCCCCCAACAATACTCTTACACCCCGACCCCATAACTGAATTCTTACATCCCCCCTTCAATTGTGTTATATCATTCGACAAATTCCATAATTGTTACGTTCTGTATAAAAATATCCCCAAGTTAATTTACTTATTGTACAATAGCAGATTGGTGGAGGTGTACAAGGGTTATTCAATTAATTTTTTGTGTCTCTACAAAGCAATTCTGCTTTTTATAAGAACTTCTAACACCGCAATTTGATTTTAACTCTTTTATTAATTATCTCTAATTTATACTCACCCTCTTTCCACTCACCCGTGTACTAAACCGCTAAGACAAAATTTGAGAATTGTGCTTTTGTTTTACTTGCCCTGTGTTTGTCGATCATTCAGACTCTTAGCGCATCTATAGATAATAATAGTAGTTACTTAGTTTACAAAGATTAAAGAATTTACTTGATTTATTCATTTGAGTTTATTTAAGTTAAATAAGAAACTGTTTTAAGTTTTTAACTTTTGAGTGAACAGACTGGCTTCAGAAGTTGAATGAACTTGGGCAGCAAAGAATGTTGATGGGGGAAATACTTAAATGACAACAGTAATAATCACTTTTTAATGTTTTATTATGTAGTTATAATAAGAAAATTATTGTGGTGCACTCCTGCCCCTTCCAAAACCACCTCTGAATTCCAAATCAGCGTTTCCAGCGCCAACATCAGCTTTCTTGTCACCTCCGGGTGGGCCACCTGGGGTTCTTCTGTAGCCAGCACGATCTTCAGACGGCCTGGAGTGCTCAGACCTGACAGCAGCAGCCCTTGGGCGAGCTTCTGGGCGGATTTGCCTCTTAAGAGTGGATGGGACAATTTCAGGGGGCAAATGGAGGTATGTCCTCAAGTATTCAATACCTTCATTGGTAAGGTACCTAAAATGTAAAATAAAACGTTAACCACTCGTACAATACAATATTATCTAACATGATGATAGTTACTAGATATTAAAAATATAGAAAATAAAGAATATTTACCAATAGAAATGCCTCCATGCGAATTGTTCCTTAACAAAACCCCTGGATTTCAAAGACTGCAATGCTTTGATGACTTCCAAGTTGGGAATAGTTTCCAGTTCAGGGTGTTTTGGCGCATGGTAGTCCTTCTTGGCTACCATAACACCTTCCTTGAAAAGGTATTCGTAGATGGCTACCCTATTCTTTTTTGGCATCAACATTCTGAAATAAATACAGACATAAGTGATTTTAAACTACTTGTTTATGTTTACAAAATGTAAACAACTTAATTTCTTCTGATTCATGTAAGAGTTTTAATATATAAATTATATAAAAACTAAAGAATAGCAAACGTTGATTTCTTGTAACAATAGCAAAAGATGCTTTCCTAATATTTAAGGTTAAAGACATATCAAGAAAAAACATACTTCAAATAAATTAAATAGAAAAATATCGGTAATAATATTGGCAAAATGTAAAAGAAAGACTAATAAATTGATATTAAAGTATAAATTATTGCAGAATATAAGGATTATTTCGGATTTTATAAAATTCTCTACTTACATGACGTTTCGTTAGGACTTCCTACTAAAAAGAGAGACGTAAGGCTTGCACCGCTATCCAATTCGATAAACACTGAGTCAACGACCATCTCTCTTTACCACATAGACAGTGGTATACGTTTACCTTACTTGCATGAACTGAGCTACAGCAAACTTTATATAACTAAAATCGTAATGACACATTTTTTATAGAGCTTAGTTCTAATTATATTTCAATCCTACTAGAATGTAAATCCAATTTATTATTTATATAAATATATTGTTTAAAATAATATACATTTTACTTCATGTAATTTAGAATAAATTTATGATGTCACAATTGAGAAGTTGGTAGAAGTGAAATTTCATCAGTCATTTTGCTAATAGTATACAAATTGGTATATTTGGGTATATTGTGGTATATTGCAGTATATTGTTGAAAACATCAACAACTAGATACATTAAATTGGTTTTTCCAACTTAGAGATTAAAAGATGGCTACGAATTCTGAACCAATTCAAGTCAGCTCTCTGCCTTTGCCACCAGTACAATATATAAATAATTATTCAGATGATATTGTTAAAAGGGGCAGAGCCCCAAGGCCTCCACTGCCAATTCATGATACTTATAACATGTTTGGCAATACTTTCAACACAGAAGAAAGTATAATTAGACCACTTGAAAGCCAGGTAAAATCTTCACTTGTATTATCTTAATTTATTTTAATAATTTGAATAATTTGCAGGGTATCAAACGTTTATATCCATTACATTTTGATCGCAGAAGGGAGTTAAAGAAACTTAATTTATCGTTATTGGCAAATTTTCTGGACTTATTGGATTTGCTTGTCCATTCTCCAGACTCACCACGAAGAGCAGAAAAAGTAGAAGATCTCAGTTTGTTGTTTATTCATATCCATCATCTACTGAATGAATTTCGACCGCACCAAGCAAGAGAAACTTTAAGGGTTATGATGGAATTGCAAAGAAGGCAGAGGATAGAAACAGCAAACAGATTCAATAAACACTTGGAGAAGGTGCAGGAGATTTTGCAGCAAGCAATCCAAAATTTGCCAGAGCCTATGGAAGTTGATTCTAAATTGTTTATTGATACAAATCACCTAAACTCTACAGATAACCCATCAAAATCAGATGTTAATGGTGACCCATGTGATATATTAGACAGAATTATGTGTAATGTTGTTGACTCTATGTAAGATATTTTTGTATTAATAAAATTTATATATATATTTATATTTTTGGGTTGTAATAGTTATTATGATGAATGAAACTCGATCTTATTGTAAATAAACAAAAAATTTCATGGAATTGATTTAAGTCTTGCATATATTATTACAAAATTTGACACTTGTATTTAATATAAACGTATAATATTTATATAATTAAAAGTATGATTTTAATGAAATCATCACTTAGCATTATTTGGTTAAAATTGTTTACTTCTTATTTCAATAAGAAACTGATGATATAATGTTCTCAACTAATGATCATAGTCTGCTAGAAAAAAAGTAAATCTAAAGATACTTTGTAGAATTTTTTATCTCATTGTTTAATTCTACTGTAGCCCATACAGTAATATATATAGATTTATCTTTGGAATAGATACAAGATAGTTACTGGTTAGCTAATTAATAAGCGCTTGAAGATATTGGTTCAAAATTATTTATTGATTCAAATATTCCAAATTCATCAGACAATACATGGAAATCAAACACAAATGGGGACTCATGTGTTGTATTAAATAGAATTAAGTGTAATGTTGATTCTCTGTAATGTATCTGTGTATTAATAAAATTAATATATATTATTAGTTTCCATAATATTATTGTGTTAAATGAAACACAAACTCTTTAAAAATAGAAAAAAAGTCTGAAGTAGGCGGTAGCTAGTTCCTATACGCTCCTCTGCCTCTACCTCTTGACCCTCTGCTGGGACCACCACGTCCACCCCAAAATCTATTGTTTCCATCTCCTGTGAAATTTAGAACAATATTAAAAATTAATAAAATAATATTAGTCAAAACATACTGTTATGAAAGTTGTGGCTGAATTTTCCACTAGGTGGAGTGTAAATTCGTTTCTCTCCAACTATAGTCCTGGATTGTTTACTTTGCTTGTTGTTTGATGATCCATTGCTTTCAAAGAAAATGGGAACATGACGTTTGGTGCCAATTTCAGGTGATTTTGTTGCATTGGTTTTCTTCGCCTCTTGCTTAAAGGACAACGATACATTGCATTTATAAATTGGCGGCTGATAGAACAAGTCTTTAATCAACGTATTGATGTTGTTTAATAGCTTTGGTGACATCTCTCTAACTTTCTTCTCCTCAGGTGAGAAAATCTTTTCCTTGTCAGTTAAATTCAACACCTTCAGACATCCTTGAACCCCACGCGAAAAATACATTAATCTCGATCTGAAATCTTTCAAAACCGACTGATCACAAGTTAAGAAATCTGGCGATTGTCTGGCTAGGCGATGAAAAGTGAACAGTAAACTTTCAACGACGGAGAAATTAAATTCTGGCATCTTTGTGGAAGATGTATCTTCAGGAGGATAAGGCATATACATCTAAAAGATATTAATTAATTTCAATCTTAAAAAATATAAGCTAATTATTACCTTCAGCTTATCAAAAATTTGTACTATTTGGGTACTCGGAGTTTCCAAATTACCACAATACATAGACATTTCAGCTAATTGTTGAGCAATAGCCAATTGATATTGGGTACCTAATTCTAAATTTCCAATTGTTTCCCATTGCGATAGAACTTGATCACAGTAAAATAATATAAATTTACTTGATTCTATTTTGGCCTGAAAATATTCAAATATATTATGGAACTAATCAATCTTTAATTATACTTACAGAGAAAAACGGCAATATAAATTTGACACATGTTATTAATTTGTCTGTGTTATTGCTATCTTCTTCCAATGGGTTAAATTTTTGATCAATTTCGATCTGTTCACTGGCTATATCTATCAGCTCTTGCTGTGCAGTTATTGTATTACAATACTTTGAGGATACTAAATAATTCATTAGTAATATATACTCTTCCGCAGTGCAATCTTGCAAAGTTGATTTAGCTTCAGTCAGTAACAACTCTTCCAATTCAGTTGTAAATACCGCTTTATCCATAGTTTTAACTTTAGTCAATATAAACTTCAACATTTTCTCTCTCAATTGCAAATCTGTTGTTTTATCATTAATCAATTTGAACATAGATTTCAGTACTGCCGCTGGGTCATCTTTAAGTACTTGCAATAAAGTGCTACTAGCAATATTATGTTCTTGTGGATCTTCCAGTTGCAAAAGTTGAGCAGAAATATCTGCAATTCTGGCAATATACTTGTTACTCTCTTTACAAAATGATGGTAAGGTTTTTATAGCAGCAATACGTATCTGAAAAACATAGAAAAGTTGTTTCAAAATATACAACTTTTTTAAAATTAATTAAACTTACAGACATATCGTCATCTTCACACAGATCGAAAATAGCTTCAACTGCATCATTCTGATAATCAGGAAAATGTTTAAAGAATTTTGATATTATTTGGGCAGCCAATTGTTTCTCCTTTTCACTTCCTTTTGCAGCATCAATTGCAGCTTTGTATTCTGTTCCCAACTAAAATAAAAACAAACCAGTTTTTTAGATCAATCACAACATAAGGATAATGTTTATGTTTATTGAAACTTATAACTGGATATTGAGGTTATGAACCGCATTACTTACCTCAGTAAAATTGTCTTTAGCTTCCGAAAGCAGCTCATAACTGCTGTACAACTTGGCGAAATTCATTTTTATATTTCCTTAAATATATTTACCATAGGCGTATGAAATCTGTTTAATCGATAAGTTATGAAATACCTAAAAAATAACACAACTTTTAATGTGCGTCCAAACACATCCACACAAGACTACCAATTGTAATATAATTCAATGTACCAACTGATTAATTTAATTGACATGGTATGCTTTCATTGCAACTACAATGAAATACAAAATGCATATCAACACTTATAAAATGATCATATATATTAATTGTACAGATGAATCAGTGATGAGCATCCAATAAGAAAACGTAATTTCATATAAATTTATGTAGGTGTAAATGAAGAAAGACTTCTAACAATATGCAAATTTAAATAAACTTGTTTGATTTCATAATTTTAGTGAAAGCTAAAAAATATTTCAAAATAACGGTACGCATGTTTGAAAAAGAACATCTGTTAGTTAATCAAAAACAGATAAATTAATTATAAAAGCTTCAAGTACATTTTGTTACAGTACATTATGTTATAGTAAAATAAAAGTAATATGTAGGTAATATATTTGGATAATGTAGTTTAAGTTTGCATCTGATTCAATATATTTGGATTAACATGCATTATATAAATATTAAAAAAAAATAAGTATTGGCTAAGACCATATATTTTCAAATTATACTAGTATCTAATAGTTAGTGGGGATTTAAGCAATGCTCTTTTAGGGCTGCTGCAATAATTAATCGTAATTAACTCAAACATCTATTGTATCATAACGTAACAAATCCAAATTTTGAAAATTTATGTAAATTGGTTAATTCTCAAAAAGTGTTAGTTGAGGGCTGGTTTTACTTTCAGTCAAGGGAAGGGCCCTCACGCAGAGTAACTTGAGGGCCCTGCAAACAACATTAGAATGTGACCCTCAAAATTGACGGTTCGCCCCATTGATAGAAATATACCTGCAGGGTGACCAGGGTGTCTTATACCTGTACCTGTACCCTTCTCTTTTTCCTTTCTCCTTTCATCCTTGAATCGCATTTTACAAATATATTTGTATTTTGGTAATACTACTAATAACTTTGTTGGATGATATATAGATGGTGCCTCTCTTCATAAATCCATATAGTTTTTACGAAATACCAGCCTTCAGAAAACTACTGTCAAAAATTATTATCAATTTCATGACTTATCTGTACATTGGACTGCCTATATTAAAACTGAATGCAAATTTATTTAATATTAAAGTACAATTTATTATAATTTTATTTATTTATTCTTGTTTTTGGCTAAATGACCCCCGATGACTAGCAATAAGTATTGATGAATCTATTACTAAATTAATTTTATATCAACTCTTCATAAACAGAGACGAAGGTTTTACCAGAAGAATGAATGTTATTTATTCCATTAATTAAATTATCAACAAATGAACTAATTCAATAATTGTCAATATTTACAGCAAAATTAAATTTTGTAATCCTTATATATTATAATTAATATCAACCATGTTTAAAAACAATGAATTAATTTAATTAATCAATAAATAAAAATTGATATTTTTACATAAAATAAGAATTTATCGAATATTGTTACAGAACAAATACTTTATCTAATGATAAAAACAACAATTCATTTTCTATACTACGTTGCTATTAATATATAATAAATATGCTGACGTGTGAAAATGATCTTATCTATATACTATAACCAAGATAAGTCGATAAGGAAATTCGGCCAATCACGATTAATTCGCCAATTTTCCTGGAAATACATCGAACCAGTTGAAATTCGTGTCACATTCGTTATAGTAACATCGATATATTGTTGCATTTTTGTGGACGATCGTGGTGCTCATTATTTCAGCTTTCAGTTTTTAATCGGAGCGAAGTTTTTTTCTTGATTTGCATCCAATAAGCTGCTGTAGTTCCATGAGCTGCCATTATTGTAAAATCGTTATCCAATTGGTCGTTCCCCTACCAAGGGAATACCCAACCGCCTACACATTCGATCCGACGATAAAATTTATCTGCCTTTCAATCGAGATCTCAACAACATATTATCAATATTATAATTCTGATCCAAAGTTTAAACAATAATCTCAATATCGTTATCAGAGATTATTTAGTACATTTAAATAAAGCTCAATTTGTTTTTTGTTAAAAAAAAAGTTGGAGGGCTGTTTGGGTTGACCATAGTGGACTATAAACCATAAATTTGCTGCAATAAAGTTTGGTCACCTTTTACACAGTATACATTGGAATTTTTGTTATTTATGTACATTGTTAATATAAAGACTTCGGTCAATTGGCCCAATTTGTGGTCAATAAACATCTTTAACAATATTATTATAATGTGTGATCAATAACGAATAGTTAGGACTGCGAACAATTTGGACTACGATTTTTTTTTGCAGCGATTACCTTATCAAATCGATGAACAATTAACAAATAATTAACGTAACGAACATTATTGAGAGTGAACGAATTATGATTTAATTGAAATTAAGTCTTTCAATAATAATATTTATCCCGAAAATAGCAAAAAAAGGGCAGAAACGGTCAAGTAACAGATATTGCAGTTATTCTTTAGATTCGTTTAAATCTATATCTGTTGCAGTAAATGTTATTTTTATTAACAAAAAATCCATTGTTATAAAGGAATAATGAAAAGGAAAGATGTGCGTTGAGCGGTTTTTCCGTAATCGCCTGACAAAGTTGAAAAAACGCAAAATCAAAATGCGTCATCATCATAGCTCTTTTTGCACTTAAAATATTATTATTAAAATACAGAATCATTGAATTAATGAAATTCATTTTGATTATAATTATTGCAATAATAATTTGTTAATTACAAAAAAGCAAAATTATTTTACGGACAACGTACAAACCCTCATACTTGAGCACTTCTAATCAAAATTTGGATTAATTAATGTATATACATAAATGTCTGCGGTTGAAATTAGTTTTGGCGGCGTTCTGCAGGGGCTTTTGGAATAATAGACTCAATGGAACTCTAGGGAAACATAAACAGTTACGGATCAACCCCCCGGACAATTATCACACCCTGGCAACGGAACATGCACACAAAAAAAGGAAGCTACGAAGATTTCTCCATTCGAACCATAGCGACAAAACAAAGAAACAAAAACAAACAAATAAAATTTGAAACAAATAAATAGAAACATAAAATATAAATATTTTATTATGGGGTGTACTTTATTGCGAACAGTAGCCGGTTGCAAAGATTTCACATTATTTTTATTGTATTTACTAATTGTGATTAACTGCAATAAATATGATTATTGCATTATATAATGTGCGTTCATGAAATTAATAATTAAGGGCATAAATCCAATAAATTCATAATTATGGCAAATAATAAACCTTTATAATATACGTGACCCTAGGTTCATGCCACAAAAGCCGGCGCTAATCGAGTCAGCGTAAAATGAATCCCTATTCACAAGTTACGTTTCACAAAAGTGTAGAATAAGCAAATAATTATGTTAATTAATACAATATAATTTCTGTTTATAGAGGACAATAATTTGCAAATATAATTGTTGTTTGCATTAAGTAACGACAATGTTGTGTCGCATTTTATCAAATTTTGAAGCGTCGGCAATTAGCGTCGAATTCACATTCCATTTGATTGATTCATTCCGAGATTTTACATTAGTTATGAGAATAATCCGTAAATTTTTTGATTATGCTCGTTAAGCTAAGTTCCATTTCATATACTAATTAGCACAAAAGGAGATTTAGCTGTATCAAGGACAAATACGATCATCATGGACAATGCTGTATTAACAATTTTCCAACCAGGATTGAAGGAGTCGTTTACTTTCTCGATATACATTTGTATTTTTACTACAATAGAGGGTACACAGAATTCTTGGAGAGAGCCAACAACTTTAACTATTTGCAGCAATAAAACATTCCCTTTTCCCTCCATTAACAAAAGGGTACAGGTAATAAATTACAGGTATGAAGTGAAATGTCGGAAATTTTTAATTATAAAATTCTGAATAATATCACAACAAGCTACATTTTATGTACATACATAGTTATGTACGTACAAAGTTTTGTTTCATTTAAGACAATCACAAGTATTGTCTGAATGAGAATAGATGCAATAAAATGTATTTATTTTTAGAATTAAAAGAAATTTTTGTGACCCCAATAAAACATTAATATACACAAAAATAAAACAGTGACCAAAACTAATAAAACTATAATATTTAAACTGCTAATATGCAAAATATTATGGTTTTATTGTTAATAATATTTAGAACTAGAACTTATTAAGTGGGTATATTTATTGGGGATTATTATTCACCTCAACAAACGCCAGTTGACATGAATGATAAGCCTCGAAGAGCACCGAAACCGAATGATGTTTCGCATTTAATAAAACGATAATTCTATAGTGTTTTAGGGGATTCCACAATGATAATTTGATTATTTAAAGACGTTAAGTGATATACATTTCCATGCATAAACATATATAAACGGATGATATATGTTTTTACCGGTATAAGTTTAAAGCGAAAATAATTTACTAATTAAGGAAGGATATGTGTACACATGCCATGGTGAGATTTACGTCGCTCGTAGGTGCGTGTGTGTGCTAGAAAATAGGCAGTTTTGGGTACTATATATATCCGTCCAAAATAAATATTGAAATTAATATCTCATTTTCATCGCATACATTGTTTACAGACCGCATATAGAGAGCAAGATAATTTCTGTTTGCTTTGGTATTTATCAACCATAGCTATGCGCCCTTCATACACCTGCTATATGCCCTCAAAATGGCGAAGAGAAGCACTTCATTAATTATTTATAATATTTAATTTCATTATAGCTTTGAGAAATCCAAGAGAAATATTAACAAACAAGCGTTATAAGAGAGCAGTCAAACCTCGTGCAACGTATTTAAATGTGTAATATTATATTAAATTTAGTACAAATTATAATTTGCATTGCATTCTATGGAAACCTAATACTAAGGAATTATTTAAATCAAGATTCTGTTTCACATCTATCAAATTTCATCTAATAATGGAGTTGAGTTAGATTAAGCAATTAGTGGCATCAATTTCACTTTAGCTTAACTTTAGATTACAAGGTCTTTCCCCGAAATAGTTCCTAAGGTAGTTAAAATGTATTACAAATAAATAAACATCGTTATAAGGTGATATTTGGTTCAAATAATGCATAGCGTTTTTTGGAATCCTAATTGCAATGAATTGTATAAAACAAGATTCTGTTTCATATCATTCAAAAATTTGTCTAAGAATGCCTAAAAGGCATTAATCAATTAATGACATCAATTCCTCTTTAACTTAACTTTAG
The DNA here is from genome assembly GCA_018845635.1 of Nicrophorus orbicollis. Taxonomy (NCBI): domain Eukaryota; kingdom Metazoa; phylum Arthropoda; class Insecta; order Coleoptera; family Silphidae; genus Nicrophorus; species Nicrophorus orbicollis. The sequence goes on along the minus strand of JAFMTC010002937.1, from coordinate 44,940 downwards.
ATTAGAATGTATCTTCACGAAATATCTTAAGTTAAATGTAAATAAACAACGTTATAAGAAAAAAACATTACAGGTTAGATTTATGTTTCCAGCTATATGAGAGTAACTCGCTTTTGGAGTTTATTGCACGATAAGTTAATTGAAAACCTCAAAATAGGTCAAATGTCACTTTTGTCGCTCTAAAATGGTATATTTCTTAACAAATAATTATTTTACTTGGTTATAATTATATCAATATACTTGATTTACAACAAAACTACAACAATAATCTATTTGAAGGTATTTTTTGGCCGAGTGGTTAAGAGCCCTGCATCACAAAATATGCTTTTCATTTCAGTTTGTTCGAATCCTAGAGATGTCCTTTTTTTTTCACATTTCATTTACCTGTCGACAAAATAAGGTAGTAGAGTAAATGGGTCAGATGTTGCACATCGGCGAACTTCAAAAGTCGCGTAGAAGTTCGCAACGTGTTCGTCCAGTCTAGTTTCTGGAAATTTTGCATATTATCGTTACGGTTACTCTGTAATTATCATTCCAAAAGGTAAATTGCGACCTTCTTGGATCTGCAATTTCAATGGACCACAAAAGATCCACTTTTAACAGCGCCACACATTTGCGTACTTTCTTCGAAAATTTTCATTTCATTTTCGCCGCTCTAATGATGCGAAGCTTCAACACTTTCCATTTAATTTAACGGAGAAATAATACGTAAAAATCAAAATTGATTTCGTCCGAAGAAATTGGCGTCCTATAAAACCGAGATGCTGTATAAAGGCAACTAAATACATCATAAAGTGGTGCCGCTTTAGGGCCCTCATCGCGTCACCTTTCATTCGCTGAAACTTCTTAAACGCACTTTGTCAACAATATTGATAACAACAACAGCAACAACAAAAAATTGAAACAAACATTTGAATGATAACGATGAAATTGTTTCGAAAACATTAAATGCAATTATTTTTTTTAGTCGCAGAACTCGACTTCTGTGTGATGCTATCTGCCCCTGGGGATCAATTATTCGCGGGATGTTCAAATTGTTCGAATCGATATTGCGACTTTTCTTCCAAACAAATCCTCAGCAGCATTGGGAACAAATCAAGTTTCTATGTAGTTGAATGTATTTACTTCATTGAATGTAATTTACTTGATGGGAATAAAGGGTGAAAGCATACAAGGCACTCTTAGCAATTATTCTAAATATGTTTTGTTCAACTGTTTAAAATATAACTAAGTATTGTAAAGAAACGCATTTCGGATGATACACTTTTTAGGTATAAAATTAATACCCATACTTCGCTTTACGGCCTGATACGTTCCACGAAACTTGGCCGCAAAGTGAAAAGCCGTATAACGAATCAATTATTCCGCTTGCACAAGATTAGCAACATGTACATATATCGACATGGAACAAAAGTTTCTTGTGACGTTATAGCGAAACATTTTAGGCCGTAAATCGAAAACGTGCACTAAAATCTAAATAATATAAATTATAAACGGCCTTATTTAAACTAGTTTAACAGGTGTATTGGTAAGATTCATAATGGAACGGAACGTACGTTGATAAAAATTAAACAAACACAATTATCTTTCTCTTGATATAGTCTCAGGAGTAAATATGTGTGACGGAAAGAGTATGTGAGAATGTTTGCGTCGTTGCAACACAAACAGTTCCAAGAAGGGAATTTATCACGATTTCAGTCTCCGTTCGCGTCCGTCCTGAAATTGGAAATGTAATAATTATGTTAAGTTTCGCCAGTTAAGACTAATCGACAACAATGGGAATCCCCGATTTCCGCCGTTCCGTGTTTTTCCGGAAACACCTTCTGGAAACAATAGGAAAGTAGGGGAGAAATTGCAGACAATAAACCGCGAGAAGAAACATTTTGTCGGTGCTTAGAATAGAAAATAAATGCATTTTTTACGAACACCAGTAAAAAGAAATGGATAGTTTTCCTAAAAATTTTCCTTTCGTTCGGTAATAAACTTTTTGTACTTACAAAGCTTAAGCAAACCCGAAGTTTGCTGTACCTGCGCTTTAAATTCTGAGAATTTGTTACAAAAACAATAATAATGAAACAAATTTAAAAAAAAACAAATGTTTTGATAAACAAGTGCAATTAATAATTGTAAATAATTGTTATTTAAGTTGTGACAAAGGTGTTTCATAAATGTTGTGATAAAATTTATTAGTTGTAATTCACGTTTTAAATTTATTAAAATCCTAAATAAATACGCAGATTACACTTTTTATTGCTGGAATTAGTTAAAACAACGGGAATAATTGATTTATTGATGCACAGAATGCGGAAATAAAGCATAATATTTGCTTATGAAAGCTGGTATCATTATTTGTCAACCACCTACAATAATTGCTGTGAAGGCCCGAAAAGTTAGCAGTCTTTCTTGTGGCACGATCCACAATTTACAACCGGCTAATTCCTCAATATTTACGGAGGAAATGCACAATTGATTACACGCTTCCTGCAGCGAAGCTCCTTTCCGAACCCAAATATTTAATTCAAAACATCATGTAATCTCCCCATCGTAACGGCATATTTGCATACATACTCACTTTTATTGCATAGACACCCTTTGCCGAAAGGTTTTCAAACGGAATAAAACTTAAGGTATCGACGGGTCGAAGCTTTTCAAAAGAGGAGAAGCAAAAAACGGAGAAGAGGAATAATATTCAGATGCCGGCCACGGATTCGAACGGCACGGGGAATGGGGGCGCCGTAAATCACGGCGGCGTCGCGACGCTAAGCGAACCTCTGGGACGCATTTCAAAATCCGCCACCCCTCGACAAATATGATTCATTGGCCGCCAAATGTTATAACACTAACTGTCTGCCGTTTGCATTTGTCAACGGAATCCCAGATAACATTTGTTAGCGTTTAATCGACTGACGGAAATTCTCAACTTTGCCCCGTTTTTTTTTCTTCCCTTTTCGGTTGAAAAACAAAATGTTGAAAAGGAAAGCACAAAAATAACAACGTTGTTTACGTCCAACGCGTTATATTTTTGCCTACATATGATTTCAGTGATTATAAACTCATTAGCTTCGATGTTAGGAAACATTTAAAAAACTGACAAACTGACTTTTCTATTATCTGTACCCCGATCCAAAACATGTTATTAAATTTGAAAAGTAACTTTTCAGAATAATATGTTCTCTTATGAACAATTAATTTTACATTAAAATTTTATATGAAAGACTCTTTGAAATCCTCATTTCAAAATACTACAGATCCAAACAATTCACACATTTATCTGTTGTTTATTGTATGATTCCATAAATTTCTCTATTTATATTTACATATCGTTTTAGATGATTCTATTTCATGAAAGTTACAATAACAAAAATTGCAAATAAATAATTACATTTTTAGTTTGTTGCTTTTAGAGATTAAAATTAGTAATAACCATTTAATCTGTTATTGACTTATCAAATTATTCATACATCTCTTAAGAAATTCCTTAATTTCTTGATTCGCATTATAAAATATAATCAAAACGCAGTTTATCTACTTATGATCAGATTTTAATGTAATATATAAAATCTGTTTACAATTGCACTTATTTGTAGTAATAATTATTACCTAAAATATAACGCATCGCAAAATGACCTTTGACTTTTCATAATATTTTGACACTTTGACACTTTGTTTAAATTATTTGTAATTTGTTGCTAAAAATGTTACAAACTAATGGCGATTTGTGCAAAAACATTGTTTATGGAATAGTTTGTACTCATTATTTGTACCTGGTATATTAGTGCGTTTATTGGTTGCTGCGCGTTGTGAGCAGCCATTATAGTGAAGCCGAGCGGTGATTGGTCGATCTCCCACTCTTGGGACCGCCTACTAAACCCTGTGATTACCATTTAAAAAGGCAAATTCGGGGATCACGTACTAGTTCTGTATTGCGGCCGTGTGAGCCGCGTCACATCTGCGTTTGCGTACGAATTTACCTCTATTATTCAACTTATCCTTACAATCAGTTGCGAATACATTGCGAAAGGATAAACATCTTAAGCTGAGTTGAGCACATTCAGTATTCAACAAATACAGCCAGTCGTGAACACAACGCGTTAGGGTGAACATCGTAAGCTTTTACAGTTTACGCGTGTGGGATTTTCATTTAAAGCTGAGTTAAGCACATTTACGAGCATCGGACTAGTTCTGCATTACAAGCGAATGGTAGCTTTTTGAGCGCGAATTTATCGAAATTATTCAATTAATACGGGCAGTTGTGAAGACATCGCGATAGGATAAACAACATAAACTTTTACGGTTTACATTTTTTGGAGTATAGTGAACAATCTGTGTAGTGTAGTGAAAGACATGGTATTTTACCCGTCATACCACAAGCAAGTCGTTCCCACGCAAGGCGCTCCAATGCACCCAGGAGTTCCACCCATGCATCCGTGGTATGCCGGAACCTATCACCACTCGCAAACCGGGCAGGCGATTCCGGCGCCAGGATATTGCATGCAGGAAGAGCAACCCGCCCAGGTACAACACCATTTGGGCGGGCACTCTGCACAGCACATATATCACCAGCAGTTTCTGGATTTTAATACATTGCATTTGCCTCCGCAATACCAGCATCAACAGCATCACACGTTGAACCACCTGCCGCCACAGTATCAGCAGCACTATCAACAGCAGCAGCAGCACTACCAACAGCAGCAGCAGCACTATCAACAGCAGCAGCAGCAGCACCATCAGCAGCAGCATCAACAACACTTACAACAGGTCCACTACTCTCCCACGATCACGGTGTCCGGGAGCGAAGGGTCGAGTCCTTGTACCGCCAGTGGCACAATAACTCCGCAGAACTTGTCTCCGCAGAACATGTCTCCACAGAACATGTCTCCGCAGAACATGACTCCGCAGAACATGTCACCACAAAACATGTCACCGCATCACATATCTCCGCAGCACATATCTTCGCAGCACATACCTTCAGAGAACGTGACTCGGCCGAACATGTCTCGCACCATGTGTCTGGGAACACCGCGGACTACTCCAAAACCTAAACGAGTCAACCCATTCCAATGGGTCACCACTACAAGATACCCGAATCAACCTAACCCAGGTAATTATTTAATTTCTTATTTGTCTTAACAATTTATATTTGAATCAGGTAGGTTCGTTGCGTTCTTCTAAGACAAACAATTTGTTGTTTTAGAATTACCGGCGCGTGATGCTCTCATTGGTATATAATCTGTTACATGAAATGTTTTTTCTTTCTTTTATAATTCGTGTTTTATTTTTGCGCGAAAAACATATTCTGCGAAAAATTTCGCGGAAAACATACTACTCCGCGAAAAATTTCACGGAAAACATACTACTCCGCGAAAAATTTCACGGAAAACATACTACTCCGCGAAAAATTTCGCGGAAAATATACTACTCCGCGAAAAATTTCGCGGAAAACATACTACTCCGCGAAAAATTTCGCGGAAAACATACTACTCCGCGAAAAATTTCGCGGAAAACATACTATTTCGCGAAAAATTTCGCGGAAAACATACTAATCTTGGTGTTTTGGGTCTCGTGAATACGAAAGTGGTGCAAAAGGTGAAAGGAATGTTATATCTGCGTTTAAATACGAGGATCGTCCTGAGAATTATTTGAAAAAAGGACATTGTTGTCAGGTGGGAACTCGTTATCACAGTCAAACAAGCCGACCGCGACTCATCTAGCCGCTTCTTAATCCGTGTATCAAACAAAAAATTCTTATCAGACACAAACCAAAATCCAATATCACTTTCATATATACATACACATGCACATTCACATATATTTATAAATACGAACAAACATTTCACACACACTTTTTATCCATACTGTATTATCGTTGTATATAGCTAATTATCTTCACCATCAACTCACGCTTGTTATAGGAAAAACCCGTACTAAAGAAAAGTACAGGGTCGTGTATTCTGATTTTCAAAGGATCCAGCTCGAGAAGGAGTTTGGTTTAGTAAACAAATACATATCGATCCAAAAAAAGGAAGAGTTATCCGCAGCTTTGGATTTGTCTGAACGACAAATCAAGATATGGTTCCAAAACCGACGTGCCAAAGAGCGCAAATTGCTGAAGAAGCAGCTGGAGGAGAATAAGGTGGCCCCTCAAGAGGTTCAGATGCAGATGGAGGCATACGAGAAGAGGATGCAGCTACTTCAGCAGAGCCAGCAGCAGGAGACGCAGATGCACCTTATGCAGCAGCAGCAAAGGATGCAACAGGCAAATTGCAATGCCAATGTTGCTATGCACAACGGGCCTAATTTTCATTAAGCGTTATCATTAATTTGGAAAAACAACGGGCATTTTCCAAATTAACATGACAATTTGTGATACAGAAAAAAAATGATCTGTGCCCTGTAATGTAAAAAAGAAACATTTTATTCTGATTTCCACGGTGGATGCAGGCCCGGAGCGTGTAACTTTTTTGAACGTGAGCTAAATGCAATTTTGGACTCTTTCAAAACAAAAGTTATTCATAAAATAACAAAGGACTAATCAATTTCCATTAGTTCCACGCTATTTTATCTACGCCACGAACAAACCGGAGTCTTCAAACCTTGTGCCTTCCTCACACACGCCACCCTGTGTACACGTATATTACGTACTGATATTTAATCTCTTTTTGTTTTCTGTTCTTCTTTTTACAATTTTTTTTATTCTTCTTTAAATTAATGTGTGTTTTAACTATATTTATCGTACAGTTTTTTTATTATTATTCATATTTGATGTACTAAATTCAAATAATTCAACATAGATTAACTTTTGATCACAATCATGCATCATCCTTAAGTATGCGCATATTACTTAAAAATCAATTCGAAATGTATTGCAAAATTAATTGCTTTTTTCTTTAATAAAATATACATCAAAGATGATTAATAATTTAAAATTTTATATGTACCTTTATATATATTTTTTTACGAGGCCTGCTTTTAATCTGTAACATTTCATTGACTTTATGCGTGTTTTCCTAAAAAAATATATACAGATGTTTACGTGTGTTAACTGTTTCAAATGAATTTATTATACTGTACGACAAAAAAAAAGTATTTTAAATCATGTCTTCCATAACATAATTGTTCCTACCGTCTTATCGATGCTCTGGCGACGGCAGAAAGCCGGCTTTGGGAATTCGCCGACAAAGTGGTCACAGGAACCGGAAATGGAGATGTAAACAACTTGGCATTCTGGACTTGTTTTCAGTACTCTATTTTAATTCCTACGTGAGTTGAGATAACGGAAAGCCAGCAGATCAGTGTCGAATTTAGTGCTTCGATGAATTGTAAATAATTCCACGCAGATAAGAGCAATCATCATCCTCTTCGTTGAATTATCCGCAGATTCGGTGATACTGAATCAACGTGACAGCACATTCAATTGTATTACACCTGATCGAACAATTAAAACTTATTCAATCAATGCGCTTACGATTGCACCCCAATTGGTGCAATCGCTTTTTGTAATGCATTCGAATATTGTCAACACAAGTTTCGTTTATTGAAAATATTCTAATATTACATTTATATTTGTATTGAATAAAGAAATATATTAATAATCGTGTTTTTTATTATATTTATTTGTTAATTGTATCCCACCCTGTATCCTTATTAAAAAGAATTGTTTTACAAATTCTGCAATACACAATAATGTTTATTGTGTTTCTTTATACTAACAAAAAACTATTAGTATTTAAAAAACAATTACTATTATAATAATCAAATATAATACAACACATATGTATATTTTATTGTACTTAATTAGAACGTTGAGTGCATGATTTTGATAGTGAATATTTAGTATTGTAGAGCCAAATTCGCGTTGGTGCGATTTTGAAGCTATAATTAGAACTCCGGGAAAGTAATGAGCATTTTCTCACAGATCCCAAGTCTAATTAACACAAAGATAAAGCAAACAGCGAAGTGAATAAAAGGAAACAAAACGAATGTAATAAGTATTTGAATGGATGTGTTTGCGGAGTTGTCGGTTCATTTTTAGTATTCAAAACACCGAATCGAAGCGAGAATGTTTGTAAAAATTTGAGCTAATATTGTTGTTATATTAGAACGTGCTAAACTGTTACTACTTTAAAGGAGATTTTATGAAATATTCAATATTTGCATTTGCACTTAGGAAATTTCAGCTAATTTTGTTTCGCTAAAGACCTTATACACTTGCATCGCCTAGCCAAACACTCGCACCATTCACGTCAAATTAATTCAGGAGAAGAAAAAGAAAAGGACGAGGTGAGGAATGAATAGCGGAGGCGGCGGCAATTGCTTGATGGTTGGTGCAGATTCGTGCGAACCGTAGCCAAGCAGATCCGGATTTGAATCGCGTTGTTTACCATCCGTCTGCCATCATTGTTCGCGTTCGCTCTCTGTGAAAATCGCCGGTTTTCTTTTTGTTACTTATTTATTTTACCGGAATCTCGGATTATGGAGGATTTCCTCGTGCGTGTGAATTCCTCCTTGTATTGGTGTCGAAAAGGATTTTTATCTAATTCTTTTAGATGGTCTTCTTGAACGGCATCTGCCTCTAGGCTAATTAGAGCCCAAGTGATAATTATCAATGAACCAAAAGCCGCTTGATTTTTCTGAAACTTCGAAAATTAAAAAACAATTTTCGAACTGGCCAGAACTGGTTCACTGGCGCATTTTTATCCTGTAGATAAATCTTTGAGGAGTTATCAATATTTTGCAAATTTATATTGTAGAACAAATGAGGATGATTAATTCAATGGAAATACCGAGCGCATTAATTTAGTTTTGGCGAGGCTATTAAAAAAAGAGGCTTGCATAAAATGTCACATAAAATCTTTGACCGTTCTGAAGAATAAGAGAAGAGATTTACTGCAGATCGCTTCGAATTTATGTCCAAAATTTATTTTCATTTAACTGCAAGTGTGAATTGCTATTACAAATGACGCAGGCTTATATACTTTTGTAATTTTCCTATCAAATAATATTTACTTGAGTTATTACACGCTGGAATATATACCGTTTTCTAATCGTTCTCTGCGAGTTGCAAGAAAAGGAGCGGATTTTCTGGGAACTCTGCGCGTCTCCCGTAAATGCTGTTCATTCGGAATCCTCGTTTTTTAAACGCGCCGAGGAAAGTCGATCCCCAACCCACTTAAGAGCTATTAGAAGGCCAAACAAGCAGCTAAGCCTGCTAATAACTAACCCTAACACCGAGAAAGGGAAGCCTAAAAATGTGTGTATGTACTTTCAGGGAAGACGAGAACTAAGGATAAATACCGCGTCGTCTACACGGATCATCAAAGGGTCGAATTGGAGAAGGAGTTCTACTACAGCAGATACATCACGATCCGTCGGAAAGCGGAGCTGGCGAATGCGCTGGGCCTGTCGGAGCGGCAGGTGAAGATATGGTTCCAAAACCGCAGGGCCAAGGAGAGGAAGCAGGGAAAGAAGCGCGACGAGTTCACCCAGAAGGATATCCTCCATCTGCAGCAGATCCAGCAGCAGCATCAGCAGCAAGGTATTATCGACCAGGAGATTCCGGCCCAACTGATATGACCCATGCAATATTTCTGGGAAGAAGACACGTGCCCGAGTTCTCCGTAGTGTTGTTTCACACGAAATTCTTGAATGTGCTGCAAATGTTGTGCTTCGGACTCACAGACGATATACCGTTTACATCGAGATTTCCGCGTGGAAGCTTTAATTAAGAAAATCATCTTTCAACGATATATTTTTGAATACTAAAAACGCGTATTATATATTTCACCTATTTCAATAGGTGTTGAAGTTACTTTTGCTTAAATTCAATTAGCACACGAATGTATACATATATATAATAATAAAAAAAGTGTTATTTAATTATCTAAATATATAAATTATTGTAAATATCGCTATAAAGTAAGGTGGTTGTTTTTTAGACTTTTAATTTATTTGTAATTAATATTCAAACTTATTGTGGTGCAAAAGTTAATATATTATTTTCATAACGTTGTTTTATTCTGTACTCGTTTTTCTTTTTCTAACAGAAAAAATGTCTCATTTGATCAGTATTATCAATGCTATAGATTAATTTAATTAAACATTTTATCAAATATATGTGTGATATATATATATATTAATTGCGTTTATTTTTTTTCCCTACCGACATTACGTCGGCTACACCAACCACCACAAAATCCAATCCAATGTGCAAAGCTGGAACATATCAATTTTTAATTGCTCGACGTTTTAATGGTAAAACGAAACTGAAATTCCAAGAAAGTTGCAAGAAAAAAGTAGTTTCAAAATTAAAATTACGTCATTGCCATTGCGAAAAAATATATAAATGATCACTTAATTAACTTGGAAATTTGATAGATATGATACTTCTACAAAAAAAAATAGTGCATGCATAATATATGTCAATTGGGAATTATTGCTGATTGCGTCAGTGGATCTGAAGCGCCGTTCGTAGGTTTGCCCAAGGCTCAACTTGTCCGTTACTTCAAGAGCCGGTCTATAAAAATTCATTCGTAAAAGCAACAAATACGTATTACAATTTCCGACTCGCCGGATGATAGATAAAAAAAACCTTGATTTCGAATTCTTTCATTATTAAATAAGAGTATTGATGGACGTAAATGGATTAAATGTTATTTTCATGTTATCATCTCAAAAAAAAACTTATTTGCTATTTGGAATAATTAATTTAGTTTAATGCTAATTCGTATTAGCGAATGTTTTGCTCAAAAATAAAAACTTAAAAAATGATAGCTTTACGGCCTAGATACGTTCCACGAAACTTGGCCGTAAAGCGAAAAGCCGTACAAGGAATCAATTATTGCGTTTGTGAAAGATTGGCAACATTTAGATATATCGACAAGAAAAAAAAGTTTTTTCTGCCGTTATAGCGAATCATTTTAGGCCGTAAATCGAAAAAGTGCCGTTGATTGAAGAGGGCCGTTATAGTGAAATGCCGTATAAAGAGCGGCCGTATAGCGAGGTATGTCAGTACTTATATTTACAAAAAAAACAATTATTGATCAGAATTGCTTAAGTATTTTAAATAGGGCGAATAGTTATCAGGCAAAATAGAAGAGTAAGACTGAATCCTTTTCGGTCCTTATCAGCCTCAGTACCTTATTGTTCAATTGGGCTAAGAGTTGGCCCTATGATGTTTTTATTTTTAAATAGCAGTACTGAATAATTTATGGCAGAAAGATCTATGGTTTATAGAACCCTTTGTAACTGTGGTAATAATTGCGTTTTCTGTTTCTTATAATTATATAAATGTTTTATTATTTTGTTCACTGTTACAATAAAAATAATTAATAATATTAATGAATAATCTTTGATATGTATATTTAGAACATGTCTTGCGAAATATGTGACCTAGAGAAGGTTTTGAAGTGGAAATTTGCGAAGCGACGGCGGCGAAAATTGTGCATAACGAACCCTAAAATTGTGACAAATCTGCAGCACGGGTTCGTTATGGCCATCACGACAATTTCCTGAAAGAGTGTCTTCCAAATGTATTGTGAGGGAAATTTACCACGGGAGCGTGAAATTTTAGTGGAAATTGATTTCCCTAAGGCCGAAGCTACTGGACTGATGCGGCAAATCCAGAAGAAAGAGATGGTTTTCTTGAAAAAAAAAAAGGAAGGACGGAAGGCGTTGGACATCAAAGGTGGACGTCTCAATTTTGGGTCAGCCTACGTGGCGAATTGACGTTTGCCCAAAAATCGTGTGAAGCGGTCACAAAAGGCAGCAAAAGCACCAAAAGCACCACCACCAGCATCGTGCGGAAAGAGCGGTCTCGGATTCGGTCAAAATATTTCCAAATACGTCATGAGTTATTGTCATGACTTCCTTGTGCTGTTGGCGTTATTTCACCGAGCGCACGAGAACGCATTTGTAATTCAAATCTAATTAAAATCGTAATTAATTCGGAGAGAGAATAAATTCAGCTGACATTTACTCGTTTATTGCTGATTATCATGCAGCATTTACAAGCGCGTGAGGTTATATAAATTTCCAAATTTGTTTAAAATACGAGCGCCGCGCGTTCTTTTGAGGTTTCGGCGTACGTTTCTTTCTCTTCACTTTTATGTGCGCACTGTTGTAAAACTAAAGGGGAAAAATAGATGTATTAAAAAAAAAGAAACACGGGATAAGAGAAACAACACGAACGAGCGGATCGATGCAGAGAGAAAAGTTCTCCTCTCTCACATGTGTTCATTTTATAACAACGCATAATTGCTTTATTGGCCATGCTATTAAAATATCCTCCGAAAAAGAGGAGGAGGACCGTAAGTCCGTCCGTGCGCATTTCTTGCAAAGCAGTTCATTTTTGCTAATTTCCAAATGACACACTTCCAAGAAGCTTAATTTCGATTGTACACAAACAAATTAATTTATTATGTTTAGGTTTTCAACAAGTTAATCCTTTGTTTCAGTTGTGGGCAATAACAATATTTATTGTTTTACTATAACAGTATAAACGTTACACTTTAATTATCTTAAATCAAACATTATCAATAGAGAAAATCGTAAATCATATTTTCAAAATTATTGTAATATCCGTTAATTGAAACTTATCTATTTTCATTTTACGGATTTTCAAATTCAGTATAATAATTTGCTTAGTTAATAATAATGTTCTTATATTTTGCGTTGCGAATCAATAAATTACATACAAACAGTTGTTGATCGCAAAATTTCCATTTCTGATTGACTTTTCTAAATTAAATTTTATTGATTAATTGCGTTTAAATGTCAATAAAAACAATAATTGAACGACTGAAATTACTGTCAATTGTTTTTCATGGCAATCAATTATTGCTAATAAGCAAGTCTTTCGAGTAATATTCTTTGAAATTTATGAAAACAAGGTAATTGGAATATCTTGTTTTGATCAAGTTATATCATATTGTTTGTTTCTAAAATTCTTGTACATTTCGCAATAACGGCAATCTTCAATTAAGGCACGTTTTCGATTTATATGTTTCCCTATAACGGCTTTTTCCATGTCGATGTATGTTGCCAATCTTGCGCAAGTGCCATAATTGATTCGTTATACGGCTTTTCGCTTTGCGGTCAATTTTCTTGGAACGTATCTAGGCCGTAAAGAAAGTTATGGGTGTATTATATATTTTGTACTCTGAGTAACTGGCCCAAACTGGAGCAATAAAGATATTTAAATAAATGTATTTTGTACACTCTTTAAGCTGTTTAAATACATTTAGATAATTACAATTCAATAATTTTGGTTCAATGTCGGTAAACAACGTACATCAATAGTGTTTTCATAGTAAGCCGGATGACGCACGTCAGGTACGTGACAGTTTATGATAGTTAAACAACTTCAGCTGAGGATCGCACTTGAATGAAATGCCACTCTAGCAAAGGATTAAGATGCTTTGTAGGAGTAACAAGTCTTGAGATTACACATACACACAATACATTGATAACTCATATTACTTCAATTACTAAAACCATACTTTCTTTTTAAGTAAATTCTCAATTGAGACATTGGTTTTCTTTTGAATTAAAGATCAAAAACATAAATGCAAAAAAATATTAATTATTGCTTGTTTTATTTACATATATTTAATAATGAACTCAATTGTTAACTGAATAAATGAGATTTTCAAAAAAAAAGTTCGTTTGAAATAGAAGGGAGAATAGGATGTTCTTGCATGAAAATTAGCAATAATCCATTTTGTGGCATTCGCTAATTTCCACCTATCGAAATGGCGCTGTTTCGGGTTTGTTATTTGATGATTGTCTGCCTATTTTTTTTTCCCCGCTCGGCGATAAGCAAATTCGAGGGACAAATGTTTGTTTGAACGTGCTCGAAATAAATATATGGGCGGCCAATATCAAACGGCCCACCGATAACGGAAATAATCTTAATCCCTTCGGCGCAACTAAAAAGGACTTTTTATCAATTTATACATATATATCAGAGCGGCCGCGCATTAAAGCGAGTTGCAATTTCCTTGACGCTTTCATCACGTTGAACCATCATCATCATCACCATCACTTGAAGACCATCCCACCCCCCGCCGGGTGGGGCCGAAACCGCAAGGACATGGACCAACCGAGAAATAAACGCTTGCCGAATAACAAACTGAGGAAACGAAAGAACTCTGTTACGCAACGGACGCTCGGATTTCACGTTTTCACTTAATTACGCTTCGATTGGATGCTGCAAGTTGGTCAACACACCTACCTCACCGGGCTCCGATTTGACCCACAAAATGTTATACACCTTGAGAATAACCAAGAACAGCTGGAAACTATAAAATTCAATACTTATTGAGATGCATGTCCGGCGATTAAGTGTAAACATTGTCTCTTAGTATAAACTATTCAATTCAAAAATATATGTACGATTAGATATTTACAGATAACTTTACTTGGTATTGTTGAGCTTCAACTCTTTCTTCATCTACTCTTAGTACAATAATCCTTGAAAAATGTACACTGCAGAAAATTGAAAGGAAACACTGATAAGATGTTATTAACTTTTGAAATGATAAGACTCGAAAATAAATAAAATAATTAAATGCTATTATAAATATAAGGCAGAAACACCTTGGTCGATAGCCCTTTATCCCCATTGTGACCAATAAATTTGTTAAAATATTAATATTACTCACAATATAACAACTAATTCTATTTTATGAGGAAGTTACTAATAGCTGATTTATAATTATGTCATTAAAATCTCCAAATAATTACTAATAGCATTAACCTGTATAATTAACATTTCAAAGAATAAATTAAATCATGTAATAAGTATAATTATGTTCATAAAACATGATGTGCGTCTCCATAACTACTTTATGGAAATACTTCTACTAATTACTTGCCAAGTAATGTGAAACAGCCTTTACTGTGTATATTAACTATTATAGTATTTCAATAGATGTATTTGAAAATCAACAAACAATTTTTTATTTTTATTTCGCTAATTTTTAAACGTTTCCGGATTAATTCCCATTTTTTAAGTGCGAATTAACTATTTTTTGTCTATTTTTGAATAGTATTTCATGTTTTATTATGTTAGGTGTAGATAGGCGACTCACAGCAGGCGTAAGCTTAGAGTGGCCGGTCCAACATGGGATTTTCCGGTCTCTTTCAAGCCATTTTTCGGTACTTCTGGATGCAAATTGATTCATGAAGTAAGAATCACCAAGGGATTAGTTGTCAATGGGAAATAGTTACAAACAAGTGTTTGTAACGATGTTGTTATTTACTGAATATCCGAATGTATAGATTGTAAACATCG
This sequence comes from Nicrophorus orbicollis, assembly GCA_018845635.1. NCBI lineage: Eukaryota > Metazoa > Arthropoda > Insecta > Coleoptera > Silphidae > Nicrophorus > Nicrophorus orbicollis. The sequence continues at coordinate 29,648 of JAFMTC010002937.1, read as the reverse complement.
TTGAAAAAAGACATCAAAAAGGCATCAATAAGTACATAACTAATACAAATGTTTTTGACCAACTTTTGCGAAATAAATGGAACGTTAATAATATTGATCATAGTATTCATAATGTAATTTTAAAATACTTTTAATACAACTTGCTTTTTTCTTATTTATAATAAAATTATATCATATTTTCTAACGTTATTAGTATATTTTTGGTATATTTTACAGAAGTTACTAATAATTATGTTTATTTATTATTCTTCGACCTTGTGGTCTATACTATACGAAGTTACACTTAAAGTATAAACTGAAGCAATAGCTAAATAAACTGAGTCGTAAATAAAAAATAGGTTCATAAAACTAACCATAACTAACTAGTATTTCATGCTGTAAACGTAAACGGTAATAACATTGATTTTTCAGATAAATGCATCACATATAATTTCGGTAGCAAATTTATGATTATGAATTTTACAATGAAAATTCTAAATAATCATAATATTTATTGCAAAAACAACTACAAGTAAAAAATACATACTGAAAATAATGGAAATACATAGAAAATAACTCAATTATTGCGATTGCTGCAAAGGGCTATAGACAATAGGTTCTGTTCTACAATATATTTATAGAACATTAATTAAGAAAATCTAAAAAATATGTTTGTCTTTCCGCTCTACAAATAATAAGTAATTGAATTGAAATATTGTTATATTATTACTAATATTATTTATTGAAACATTTGTATGTAAATAAACAAAGCCTCTTTACTTTTTTCTTTCATTATAAAACGTAATTAAAAGAAACAAATATATAAACTGTTAGGTTTTTAAGTTAGGTATCAATTGTTCAATTAATTGTTGTAAGAAATGATTATACAATGATTTTCAGGAAGAAACTACTGTATTTATTTATGTAATTGAAATAAACATTAAGGAAATGTGAATCCAAGTCTTTGCGTGGTTTTATTGTATATGTCTTTAGGCAAAATGTTCAATATTGATTTGTTTATGGTGAAAATATAATATTGAATGAGTTGTGTATGTGAAAGTATATATTTTCTTTAAACTGTTTAAAGAGATATAAAGGTGGATTTGTTTAATCTCTTCAGTTCTTTATCATAAGTACGTGTAGATTATAATTTCTTATTTTTAACAAAAGATAAAATATATCTACGAAGTGTTCATGAAAAAGATTAAATAAATAATATCAAGCGGGTGGAGGATGTTTTCAATTCTCGAGAATCAATTAAACACGTGCTTCATTCAGCGAATTCAAAATAGAAAACAATCCATGGATAGTTGCGAAAGATGAAGAAACTCTCATTTAATGCGTGTGAATTAATTATCACTCGGTCCGAGGTATTAGCATCGTACAAAAGGAATCCTACGAAGAATGATGATACACCCTGCATTGGCGCAGCAGCAGGAATGTGGCCAAGTGTTTTTAATAATGGTAGAGGCATCAGTTGGTCATCTCGCGCACGGTTGCGCATAAATATCCGTCTCTACTCCTTTCTTCTGGAGGTCCGATTAAATAAACCTATTAAAAAAGACATTTTACACGTCTTTATTATATTATTTTTACGGGCCTTAAATCGTAATGCACGGTGTACACTTCTTCTTCTTCTATATAGATTTTTTTTTTATAGAAAGATTTCATCGTTTTCGGTGAGTCCACTTTGATGCCGTCTTACAAGAACGAGCTGCCCGCTGGCATAATGACGAGCAACCATAAAAGCCATCCTCAGCTCTGTTATCTATGCTTCTATATAAAGTTTATGATAGGAGTATTGAAAAGTTTATTGCGTCGGCATTTCCGAGCGAAGCGCAGGGAGTGCAACCAACCCTTGGAACCTTTGGTGCGACTACGGTCCAATTATGTAGGTTCTAGGAAAGGAGAAAATCGGTTTTGGCGGTACATGAAATGGGTCAGCGTAGATTTTAGCGACATGATCCACTTTTACATCAATTTGTTACTCCAGATCAGTTTGCAACAGTATGTAATCAAAATTATGGAATATTACGCAAAATGTATAAACAAACGCTGCAGCTGCACTGAAAACAAATTTGAGGTACATTTCTTTGGAACTATAAACGGTCGTTCTGCCCGAGTTGTTGAAAGGAAATCACGAAAGGACACCCATTCAAGGGCTGTTTTTTCCTAATATTTGTAGCTGGAAAATATGAAATACCTCCAACCGTAAATAATTCAAAGCAATATATTGTAGATTTTTATGATTTATGGGTAAATGAAAGTTGTTCTCGAATTTCGTAAATTTGCAAGCAAACCATGAAGACCAACTGACATTGAGTAATACTTGAGTCGTATATTTTTTAATGAAATTAACTACCTTTATTATTTGCGTATGAGTTATTTGTTGTAAATGATATTAATAATTCTTTATTTGCATTCGTTTCACGTTCAAATTGGTAGAATTGATTGAAGTGATAAATTTACAAAAATCGATTTTATAACTCGTTTTATTATTACGTGTTAAAATCAATTCTGAATACTTCGTAGCTAACGTGATTTACAACTATTGTTTTAAAGATTATTAAGTTTATAGCGGAGGCTTTAAAACGTTTTATTGGCCAAAGAGACGAAGATAAACAGGGAATGGAATGGATGGATCTTTGCGGTCTCTCCGTTTTTTTAGCGTGTGTTTTTTGGGTAAATATCACATGATATTTTTGGCATTTCTCTCGAGAATGTTTAAATAATGATAAAACGCGGAGAGTGTAGAGAGGAAGAGTTTAAAAGGACTTAGGTGCACTGTCACACTTTGATCCTTTTAATTTACTCGCTAATCACTTATTGACACAATTATATTGTTTGAAATTGTAAAATGTTAATTCCAGCAAACAACGTTCGAACATGGGCTCATTTTATCTGCGTGTATAAAACCATCGTTTTATTGTGAAGTGTTGCCTCATCTGTTTAATTCCGTGATTACACACACACAACCTAATCTGCAAACAGCTATTTGTGTGCGGCATGGATCCGATGGAGAAATTACATTTTTTATTTTCGTGTTTCCACACGAATGGAAGGAAATAAATAAAGTGCTTGGAAGAAAATAAAAGCTAGAGAAGAGGGAATGAAATGTTGTTTTCCAGGGCGGCGCGATTTCGCCAAATAAACTTGTGCTAAATGTAAAAGAAACGGTTGTCGAGTTGTCTGTTAACGCGAAACAAAGCGCGCCCTCAGAGGTCCCGCGGGAGTCGTAGCGTTAACTACTTCGGGCCCTCCCAAAACATCAAGGCTCCCCCGGAACGACCTCAAATGGGCTACTAACTCTCCACCGTATACATGTTTAAATTTAGGAATCGCGTCGGAATTTCGCTTCGAATCAATCCTATGAATAAATTCAACTTTAAATTGCACATGTCTTCTGCATGGAACAATTATTATTTTTAGAAATATCTCTCGTTTCGAATCTGCTGAAATTTACACTTCAAAATTTACCGAAGATACCTCCCAATAACTTTTACGACACTATTTGTAAATTTTGCTTAAGTGGGTTGAAAGTCCCATAATAATACTTACTGATTAACGCTTCCGTTCAATACATAAGTTATCATTAGACGGAAAGATTGACCATCGTTCTTTTGTAACAGTTAATGTTTTCATATTTCATTATTGTATTCGATTTAAATCCATTATAAACAATCAATTTACCAGTTCAATACCAAATTTTTATCTAGATTTATCTAAATATTCCGATAATATAATTATTAATAATAACATTTATTGCAACAAGTACAAAAAATAATGATTTCATTCGACCTCACCAATTATAAGTTAACTAAACAAACACCGACATAGACATTCCTAAAGTCAAATAAATAACATGATTACGATTAAAAGATATGTTTCACAACGCATAACAATTATATAGACTTTATAACACATCCACTATTGACAAAGGAGATGTATTTATATACGTAAAATAGATATGTAAATAATCAATTTTCATAAACAAAATATTATTGTGCGCATTTATCCTTTTAGCTGCGAGTTTGTGCATAAATATTGAATTGAACATGAATTTACGTTTATGGTTTCTGTCATGTATGTAAATATAAATCATCATTTAATTGTAAATAGAATATTTACGACTTTAAGTCTTAAAGTTACTATATACTGATTGTAATTAGGTAGTTACGAAATTAGTATTCTCAGTGTGTAAGACAATCTATTTGGCGCTTGATTTAAAACGCATATATTCCATTTATGATTGCTATAAAATGTAAAGTAAATTATGATTATCCTTTATTTACTAATATTTGTAAAATAATACAATAGAATTCAATATTTTTTGAATTTCTACAGTGTGGTGGGGTAAGCAAATTATTTGGATTGGTGCGACGTTTCGTGGAATTGAGTTTACATCCTAATATTAGGTACTTCCTGTTAAAGAGCGAAAACCCCAACTTCTTCACATAGCGACGAAAAATTGCTGCAAAGCGGGTACAGGTCTCAACCTCTTTTTTTTTTCAAGCTGAATTTCGAGTGACTTTATTACGTCGGCGTTTCGTGTTTGAACTGTTTTTGTGCTGGTACTAGTAAAACATTTTATTTCCCTTGACGTAAATGGCGACGTCTCTATTTTACCTGCATGTCTTAGAGTGACCGACCGAACAGGAATTGAAGGGTGCCGCCCTTTTGTGCGTAACACGCGGCAATGGACAATCGCCGACCCAAACGAAGGAAAAACGCCAGTGATACATACGGTCGGCGGTGTCTGATATTTTGTAAACATGCCGGGTTTGCCAAATTTTAACAAGATTAATGTCTGCATGTTTTGACTGCAAACATGTTACGAACGATTAACTTTGTCCGCTCCATTTGAAATTTAACCGAAGATTACTCAACAGATTTGGTTTTCGAATTAACACATTACACGTTCATTATTTTTGATGCCGGATATATTATACGTTATAACACCAATTAATTGATTACTTAATGATAAATCCGCAAGATTTAATTATATGATACAGTTCATTTTAACAGTTTGAATAATTATAATTTTTATTATTTAATTACAAATTTACATCCATATGAAAAACTTATTTCTAAGGGAATACCCATAATTGTACACTATCCACCGGTTATTGACCGTAGGTCTTTCCTCTCGCATTGTTATTATTTGTAAAAGAAAAACGACTGAAGTTACGCAAATAATAATTATCTATGAAGCGAAACTAGTTATTTAAAATATGTTCAAATGAATATTCTATAAAAAGTATTAGTTCTAATAAAGGACTCAAATAAATATGTAACTTGCTAATATATGCATTTTAATAAGATTTTCAACAACAATTGAAACTATATTTAGAGTTCTCTCCAGACAAGTACGAAATTAGCGTGTTCTAGTGTATATTTACCTTTTTGGCTAAATATTAACTTTGTGGTGAGAACGCTGCTTAAATTAACAATGGTAATCTACAGAAATAAAAGTTATTAATATATCCCGGAATTAAGTTATTTTAATATGAAATATAACAAAATATTTAAACAAATTAATATTAATGTATATCAATTGATACACGAATACGACAATTGCTCACAGTGCGTACAATCAATAATACATTTGACCAGTCGAGGATTTTAAAAGCAGAATAATGCTTAGATTTCCAATATTATTATCGTTTTTACGTAATATTTAACAGCAAACATATAAAAAAATCAAGATATACTATAGAATTTATTTTTATTTAAATTTAGTTTGATTTGAATCCTCTCTATGTTAGTTATATGAAGAATAGAATATCATATATTTACAAAAATATTTCTGCTTTAAAATCAATATTGCCTCGACTAACAAACATAATTTGGTCGATTCAGAAATTTGCAGTATAAAAATTGTTTGTCTTTCAATTGTTAGCAATTGTTATGGAAATAATCAATTTCCGTAACTATCGTTATAAGAAATATGAATATGTTTGCAACAACTTGACTCTTCTATTTTTAGTCTGTTTTCCGTGAGATATGCAAATAGTCTTGTTATTTGAAAATGTAGTACTAATAAGAACTGCAAATAAATGTGCGACTTGATAGATACACGTAATTAATCAAATAAAAATGTTCGCAGAAAATTAAATGACTGCTTTACATTTCGATGAATGTATCTTAACTTTCATATCGGATTTGTTCATTCCATTATCTTATTTTGAAACTAATCTAGTTCAACCCGTGAACAGTCATTGTGTAATCAATGATTTTTTTGAAGCGGAATGGCGCATATTAGCATACTCATACACCTGTAATGTGGGCGTATCGATGGGCGTAGAAAGGGGCGTGGATAACATGCATACGCAATTGGATAATATATAGCTATTTATAGATACACATGGTATATGCAACCAGTTGTGGTTGTACGTGTAACACTATTTTCATACATAGACAAAATTAAAACTTTTAACTTAAATGTTCCATTTTCATCTATTATGGTAAAAAATAGATTCAAAAGCATAATTGTAATTATTATATTAACTCCTAATTCAAGTATCATGTCTTTAACCAGTCTGAATAAGTATTTTCATTATAATTTCTAGTTTTCTCTTTTCTATTTGCTGCTGTTCTTATCCCTTTAGATGCTTTTTTTTCATTTTAAATAACTTTGATTGATAGCCTTTAATCAGATTTGTTTTCATTTGTATTTATTTTCTACAATTTAAAAATTTTTAAAATAATATTTATTCCAACAGTACCCACAAACTGTTTTTCTTTATAAAATACTAATGTTAAAATGACTTTGATTTTGGGTATATAAAAACGGTTAAGTAATGGAAGTTGAGAAATTACTTCAATAGCCGATTTCGTTTAAAAAAAGTACGAACGATGTGATAATTTCAATATACAAGGTTATCGTAAACTGTTATCATTTGATTATTAAATGGAAGCTCTTCAGTTACAATAACATTATGCAGTCGATCGTAAAGAAAATATCGATTCAAGAAGTGAATTGTTTATCAGAATCATCATTTGCAGAGATTTTTGGTAATGTTATTGAACATTGTCCATCTGCATCGATTGCTATATTCAAAAAGAAACCATTCGTCGATATTGCTGATATTCTCGAAGCATTTAAGCAATTCTTAAGAAATATTGGTTTAAATGGTAACGTGATGTTCTTGTAATTTGTATTTTTTCATTGCAACAAATTTACAGAGAAGGTTGCGATTTTGAAATTGCATCCTGATTTAGAAGGGAAATTGGAAAATGTGGATCATTTGACTGTAGAATCCCAAAAGGAACAAAAATCTGCCGGACTTCATTTAATTTCTCTTGACGAAATGGAAGACTTAAGACGATTGAATAATAGGTAGATTGTGAGAAAAAGAAATATTAAAATTTAATTCTTTTCATAAACTTAGGTATAGATCAATATTTGGTTTTCCATTTGTTATTTGCGCAAGGGATAATACAATCGTCTCAATAATAAGTGCAATCAAGGAAAGGATAAATAACGAACTGGAAATTGAAGTCGTTATAAGTATGAAGGAAGTGGAGAAGATTGTAACAAAACGAATCAGTGATATAATGGAATTGTAGATTTTTTGAATGAAATATCTTAATTTTGTTTAGAAAAGTGTTTACTTTAATGAATATTTAAAACATGTTTCCTTTATATAAATAATAGATAAGAAGTTACAATAATCCCAAGCTCCTTTCAACCATAGCATGGGGCTGTCCCATAACTTCACAGAATTCCCTAGTGTTGAACACATCTTCTGGCCCAATTTCCAAATCCCTTCCGGTCAATGAATCCACCATAACATTGTGAGATGGCAAAAACGGTAAATGACCGATTTTCTTGGCAGCTTTCAATTCCATTGCCAATCTCAATGGTGCATGAATGCCTTGTGTATTTCTCAGGACAGTCATGTTCAAAGTGTTCTGCCTCTGTGCATACTAAAATCAAGTAAGTTAGTTTGAGAGTAACAGGGAGTTGTTAAAACAAACGTTTTTCTCTGATTGCATTATTGGGTGAACAGATCTGAAATTTGCAGCTCCACCGGATAACCCACAAGTCATCAAATCAGGTACACCATATGCACCTTCCTGCAATCCCATGCTGGTAGCATGTTCAGGCTTTGGTTTCAATGAAGGCAAAGCGAAACTCTGTAATCATATAAGAATATGGTCATATGAAATGTTCAAATAGGATTGTATACAAAACATAACCTCAATTATGCTTTGTCATTTACGGATTTAACGTAATTTGTTAAATCTATCTTATTTTCCTGCAATTATATTTTATTCTTACCATTTTTAGAAATGTTTTATTTAACACTTAACAGAGAATGTACTTTCAAAGCAAACTGCCGCAAAATTGCTATTGATAATTAAAACCTGTCAAACGTACTCAAATGACAAGTCTTTTTCCTAAGAATATCGATGAAAACACTAGCTCCACCTATGATGTAAATGTTAAATTATATTATGACTAACTGCGTAAGGTTGTGGCACTGAGAAATATGTCAAAAATTGATTATTCTGTGTCTCAACAAATGCTAACATATCTGTAATTGTTAGCAGAACAATTGTTTTACAATGAGAATATATTGAAATTAAATAACAGTTGAAATGGATACGTTGCCAACAGAATTTGACTTAATTGTTGTAGGAACAGGTAAGATTTGTATCCTTTATGTTTGATAAAGGTTGCACTCTAACGGTTCCCTGTATTTTAGGTCTGATTGAATCAGCTGTATCTGCAGCAGCAAGCAGAATCGGGAAAAGGGTTTTACATATAGATAGCAAAGATTATTATGGAGGACTGTGGGCGTCATTCAATCTTGAGAACATTGAGACAGTTTTCAGTAAGCCTCAATCCAATACACATAATGCAGGACATGAAGAAGTGGAATTGGATGCAGATCAAAAGAAATTCATTATCGGAAATGACTTGTTTGAAATAATAGATATTGAGCAAGCTTGGCATGTTTTGGAAAAAGATAAAGATTATGACTTGAAAACAAAAGTTGTGGATGAAGCTGCTCTCGAAGTGAGCGAGGAATGCAATTCTGTAACCAAAGAAGTGCCTGTAGCGGTAGAAGCTAACGCTGAAAGTCTTGTTGATGAAATTCAAGCAATTGCAGTGATTGAAGCGATTGAAAAAAATAATGATGTTGACATTCAAGAGGGCGCTGTAGCTGTAATTGAAGCAAAGGAAAATGCTGGAAAGGAAACCGATCCAGTACTTGAAGTGAACGAAGAATTTAATACAAAACATGAGATTGATGAGGTTCAAATTGAAGCTACAGAGGGACACATTGTTGAAGAAGAATATTCAGATAATGCAAATCAAAAGATTCCAGAAGTGGTTTTTAAACCATGGAGTCAAGAAAGCATTATGAAACAGTCAAGAAAGTTTAATTTGGATTTATCTCCGAAGGTACAATTTTCGCGAGGACAATTTGTTAAATTATTGGTTTCTTCTAATATAGCCAGATATACAGAGTACATTGCGATTGGGCGTATCTTGACATACTTGGATGGCAAGTTAATACCAGTCCCGTGTTCTAAATCCAACATATTTTCTAGTCCACATGTTAATGTGATTGAGAAGAGAGTGCTAATGAAATTATTATCTACTTTGATGGACAGCACTGATAACGATTTTACTGGTAATTATAAAATATTGATTTGTTGCAATAATAGTAAGTTACAAAATATGAAAAAACAAAAATTTATATAGGGGGCGTAGCTCAGATGGTAGAGCGCTCGCTTAGCATGCGAGAGGTACGGGGATCGATGCCCCGCGCCTCCACTGAAACTTTTTGTCAGATAAATTGTATGTTTTCTGTTTTAGAATATGAAGGGAAAACATTTAAACAATATTTACAAGATCGTAAGCTTTCATCTGATTTAATTCATTACATCGTCTATTCCATTGCACTTAGTGATGACGAGACATCTTGCTCTGACGGCGTTAAGAATCTTAAAAGGTTTTTGGCAAGTTTAGGTATAATAGGCCCAACGCCTTTTATCTATTCAATGTATGGAAGTGGAGAAATACCACAAGCATTTTGCAGGTCAGTATTATGTGAACATTACTGTCTGATTATAATTTTATTTTTAAATATTTAGGTTGAGCGCAGTATTTGGTGGTACTTACGCGTTGAATCAACCACTCAGCCATTTCATATATGATCAAGAGCTCAATTTTAAAGGACTTATCTCTGGACAACAGAAAATAACAGCAAGTAATCTAGTAACTGGTTACGAATATGCGCCAAATGAATTGGTTGAGAAGAAAGAAATGTCTTATATTTCTAGAGGAATATTTATTACCAACAAGTATTTGATCAATACATTTTGATAATTAATAGAATTGATGATTTATTTGTTTTATATAGGTCTGTTCTGGAGGCTGAGAAACAAAAGACTTCTTTGATATTGATGCCTTCAAAAGATGGAAAAACTCTTTGCCATATTATAGAAGCTGGACATTGTTCTGGTGTCTGTCCTAAGGATTTATGTGTGTATTAAACGGTATTGCAAAGAATATAAACTTAAAATTGATTATTTATTTATAGATGTTGTTCATATGTCTGCGAGAAGAACTGAATCCGCCAAAGAAGATCTCAAATATTACGTTGACACGTTGTTTAGTACCGATTCAAATGATACTAAACCAAGTGTTTTGTGGTCTTTCTACTTTGCCATACCAGATACAAATGACAAAGATTACACTCAACTTATCTCTAAAAATTCATTCTTTTGTCCTGGTCCTGATTCTGATTTGGATTATGATGATAGCATTCAAAAGGTTGGTTCATTTCAGTTTCATGATTTTTTTTTTATCAAATTATGTTGTTTTTAGGCATCAAAAATATTCGATGAAATATACCCAGATTCTGAATTTCTTCCAAGAGCTCCGGATCCCGATGAAATCATTTTTTGCGATGATTCTGACGAAACAGCGGAAGAAGTTAAAGAAGCTGGAGCTGGAGATTCGCAACAAGAAACAGGAGAAGAACCTTAAATTACTTCGAACTATTTTTTTAAATGTGTTTCACTGCTTTTAAACGAGCTTTTTATTGATGTTTGCTTATAACTGTACGTGTGTTTAAGTGTATAATCAAAAATATTACCTTAAATTTTATCACCAATATTGTTAAATGAAGCATTTAATAAAAAAAATATGACATAGCAATCAAAAATAGAAACATTTCATTACTTATTGGGTAATTTATTTTCAAGTAGAACAGATGACAAATTTAGAATTCATTATATAACAATGATTTTTTTAACAATTTAACATTTCGTATATTATTATAGCTTACATAGCTTATTGATAAATTGCTTTATTAAAGTAACGCTGTTGTTTCTAAGCTTATTGTTTACGATAAGTTTTAACTTAATAATTTATTTATGTATAATAAATAAAAGTTATTTATCAAAAATTGTGTAATTGTAAACTTTAAATTCCAATTGTATGCTTATACTAAAAAAAATGAAAAATTTTATAAGAGGGGGCGTAGCTCAGATGGTAGAGCGCTCGCTTAGCATGCGAGAGGTACGGGGATCGATGCCCCGCGCCTCCATCTCATTTTTTTCCTATTTAACAAAAATTGTATTGATTAGGGTATTAAATACAAACAATACAGAAATCAAATGAAAATTATTTAATGATAAAATATTTACAATAGATAAATTAATCTTATGCCATATCTAGCAATCTATTTAGTGACGTTGGAAGCCAATTAGAATTATCCCTAGTGTAGAATACAACATTTCTGTCTATATAACATTGTGTTCCGTTCGAACCAAGTCTGTATACTTGCTTAGCTTCATGGTATTTATTAGGAATAGGTACAAAGAGTATTCCTCGTTCTTCGCATCTTTTGGCAATAAGATCTTTGTAACCTTGCGGAATGCAAGACGCAGACCGCACCGCTTCTTGAAATGTCTGCAATTGAATTTTACATGTAATGAACAGTTAAATAATGTTATTTGAAAACTTACATCGATTCTTGGAGGAGGAGGTGGAGGTACAATTGTTTCGATATTTGTTAAGTAAGAAACTGATTCTTTGGCGCCCGGTTGTTGACCTGAGCTAGCAGCACGATTCATCAACTCCAATGCTTTGTGGAAGTTTTCTAAAAGAAATAGAATAATGAATTGTGACCTTATTTAATATAAGTGAGTAAACTTACCTTTAATTGTAGGTTGGGCTAAAAGATTATCGGATATCATCCTTTTCCATCCAGTGTACCATTCTGTGACCTGAGTATAATCCGGATTATGGTTAAGCCACATAGCGAGAGTTTGCAACCACCTCGGAAAGAAATATTTGTCTAATATTAAAGTCATGTTACCGACAGACAGCATATCGCTCCAGTCCATAACCCATTTCCACGCATCTAAAGCACAATCAATTTTAGTATAATCTACAGATGTTGTGGAGTAATTTTAAAATACCATCTTCCCTACCTAAATGTTGTTGATGAGGATTTATAGCCAAACTTTGCATACATAGCTGCAATTTGGGAACAATGTGCTTCACGAGGAAAGTAACAAAAGAACCCTCTGGTAGAACCCGTTGCCATGGCCTCAATATAAATTTAGCTGATCCGTCGGATGGGTGCCAGCTTGCTAAAGCTGTTCCCAATTTTTCTTGAATAATTGGATAAATGTGAACTTCCAAACGTTTATCTGCATACAAATAAGTAAACAATGTATTTACGCAACGATTGAAAATTAAATACGATTACCTAATAACGGAATCCACGGATGGACCCATGTATGCACTGGAATGGTATCTGTAAGTGGATCCCAACTGGAGACTTCTTGAACTAGGCGAGGTATAATAAGTTGGTCGTAAAGATTATTTAAAATCCAAGGAGGCAATAGAGGTAACCAGGTTTCCATGACAGTTATCAGCGAATCGGAATCCCTCGGAGACCATGCACTAGAAAATGTAGAAAATAAAATGAATGACAGAATTTACAATCAATATGTGTTTTACACCTTCAAGTGATGTTTTTCTTTTTAATTAATAAGTTTAATTAGTATGTATAAAATAGTACATAAAAAAAGGAATAATAATGTCCATTTCATGTTTAATTTAAAGTAGCAAATAACATTTAATAAGATATTGATAATGCACACTTGGGATTTGTAGAAATTATAATGATAACGTTACCAATCCATTAAATGTAACACATTAATAATACTCAATATCTAATCCATAAAATGTTATTGTTTTTCTTTATCGGATTATTTAAATAGTTTATATTGAAGGAGACCTAACTAAAAGGTGCGAACTTACCTAACACAAGTTCTCATTACAGGCACCCAAGTGTGCCATAAGAGACTATCATACGGCAGTATTCCCATACTATTACCTTCTATAGTCCCACGTTGAGTGCTCAGTAAGTCCTTCCATTGACCGAATACATCTACATAAAGATTGGGTTGATTCAAAGGAGACCAACTAGCCATAGCTGACGTTAACAGAGGTCCAACAAGACCTGGTGCTAATTCACCTAATTCATACTGGCAATATTCATCATAATGTTCACTCTAAAAATACAAAATAACCAATTATATCATAATTAAGAAACTACAAAAATAAAAACAAACCTGAAGAGCTTTAAATTTTTTAGCAACTTGACCTAAAGAAAGTCCAGACAACGGATCTACTAACTCTGTGACAACATCCAATATAGACTTTAACTTTTTGACACCTTTATCCTCCTGAAGTATTATATTCTTTAATTGTGCTTCCTCTTGCTCTAAAGCTACAATTCGATCATGGCTGTGTCTTGTGTCTCTATCATTTTTGATGATTTCCTAGAAAATATGAACAATTTAGTAAATTAAGTTTTCAATTTGTAAATACTAATACCTGTTCATGCAAATCGACTAATACATCCAAATTGTGTTGCAATTCTGGCAAAGAAAAATTTGAACATTTCTTGTGTAAAACATCTTCATAATGCTCAACCCCAGGAGGAGCTTTTAAGCCACTCAATGCATGATAACCACTGAGAACTCTTTGCTGAGGTCCAGTCATATCAATTACTTTGACTTTTGATAGTTCACTGAAAGAAGGAAAAAAATTAGAATCAATGTTATTAAAGTTAATATAAGACTTAATACCTTGAATTTCCTAAATTCCTAAACACTCCATGTTTCTTGTCTTGTTCAATCACATCATCGACACTTCTATAATAATATCTAGTTTTCTTCTTATTTAGACCATCTTCTTTCTTCCACTTTTTTTCTCCATTATCAAGTTCATTTTTGACTTCACCCTATAAAACCATGTTGTATTGTTTACAATGTTTTAACTTTATAAAAATCCTACCTTCAACTTTGGTATAGATGCTGGTTTCTCAGGACCATAAGCCCCAATAGCACCTCTACCTTTTCTTAGATGTGCTTCAACTGGTGCAGATATTCCTTGCAAATCTTTTCCTAAACCTTTTCCAGGCTGAAATCCCATTTGAAGCAAGAGCTTTGCTCCTATACCCTTTGTATGTTTCTCCCATCCTCCTACACCCTTATTAATCAAATTTGAATTTTGGGGATACCTTCTTGTACTCCTCATACCAGCTATATCTCCAGTTATTTCTGTAACTGTTGATTGAGATGGTGCTTTTGATGACCCAAAACCACGTCTTGTAAAAGGTTCATCTTCTGAGTCACTAGAATTTCTCTTAAATGATGTTGTAGGTTTTTCATCATCTGACTCATCACTTTTAACATTCTCAGACTTTAACTCTTTCTTTTTGCCAGCTTGCTGGACTCCTCCAGCTACGAAGCCAATAGGGACTGTATAATTTTTAGGTCCCTTTTTATTGTTTTTATGTGTTGATGCTTTTCCTTCGTCCTCATCTTCACTATCATCCGCCCAGATTCCTAGAAGTTCATTAATTGTTTATTAATTATTTAACATACTGTATAGAACATTCTTAAATAAGATTGAATTTTTGTCTTATATTCTAACCATATATTTGTTGGTGTTTACTATTCCCTTTGCGTTTTCTGAACATGTTAAATTCATTATCCAAATCATAATCAGTAATTTCAAACTTTTCCATTTCATCTTCGGACATTTTGTTGTTGATTTATTGTAAACAATAATTAACAAATCACTTAAAAATAATTAAAATGCTTCCACAACTACCAAGAATAACCAGTAGAATCTTGTCAATAGCGTTGTAGGTTAGGAAAATATAAATTGGAGTGAAGTTGGTTAAACATGAAAGTTCAAATTGTATAGAAAAATTGTTAACTAAATTTAAGCAAATTTATTAAAAAGAATTATTATAAAACATTAGAATGTTTAATAAAGAAGATAAATAATAATAAACATAGAAACATATTATTTATTTTAAGCATACAATAAGCATTTTACTAATACATTCTTAAAACTTAAAAAGTAAATATTAATATAAGTAAAGAAATATAATACAATATAGTTCTAATTCTTCCTTAATCTGCTTAGTATTTCATTCTTCCATTGGTCTTCCGGTATTTTATTAGCCCAATCAGGAATGCTCGAAGCTGGTAATGTAAAATTCACAAGAGCAGCTTTAACTTGATCGACTTTCTCCTTGTCCAATTCTATCTCTGTAACAGAGGGCCCATCCCAAACTTCTTTCACTAAATTGTTTTCAACTGGAGTAATTGCGGGAAGATTACTATGAGATTCATCTTTATCATTCTCATCATCCTCTTCATCATCACTGCTACTTTCGGTATTGGTTTGCTCCATAGGTAGTCTTTCATACCCTTCATAGCTGTTCACTTCTTCTTCATTATCAGAATCCACTGGCATCGTTAATTCATGATTGGAAATTAAGTGAGGTTCCATTTCTGGATTATCTGGTAAACCCATATTACAAGCTACCATGGTAAATAATCACTAAAGACTACAGCATTGGAGAAACAGCTGATACTTTTTGCAGATCTGCAACTTCTTATACATTTGTTGATTTAAGTGACAGGATAAATTACAATTCGTTTATTTACATTTATATTGTAAATATATTTGTTAATTTATTAATAAAAATCAAGCATTACAACTTTTTCTCAAGAATTATAATTAAAAATATTGATACATTTTTTTTAATTACAATTAATAAAATTGATATATTAAACAGTTGTTTTGATGTCTCATCAGTAAATCTGAAAAAATAAGTAAAGTTCTTAATACTTAATCAATAAATTGTTAATATTACTATATTGTAGAAGATATATAATAAATATTAACAATATTTTTATATGTTTCATTTCACAGATGGATTTAATAAACAGTTGTTCAAATAACTACATTTTTGGAACACATTCTTTTACTAAATTTGTACGTTGTTGTTACATAATCCAAACAAAAATGAATCAGTTTCTCCACATGCAGTGAGGTAATAATGTGCAAGTTAACCTCCAAGCCATAAAAATATATGAACAAAGTTCAAAACAGATGTGATACATTTGATGTATAAAACTAGTATATTTGTGTATTCACAAAATAGGTATGTTTGAACTGACTTCTTAAAGTGTAAATATTAATTATCTATTAAAGCTTTTATCTTAATTATTCATTTAACATAATAATAGTTAATTATTGTGTGGTTTTGGACTGTGTAATATCTGATTCACTTGCCATTATCACATTTTAACTAAAGGCAAAGTGTTTCATTATTAATTGTTAATTTATCCAAATGCAATCTGATGCAACCTTAAAGTACAGGACTGGATTCAGAAAAAATGTGAAAATCCATTTATTTTTAATTGCTTACATAGACACATTATTTACGAATACTATTAACTATTTCATGAAAATAAACACATTTTGTTGTGATATTTATTAATTACTTCAATATTTTAATTGTGCCAAATATTATATGATTGAAGTTAACTAAGAAAACATTGTTTTCTCTGACAGCAATTTTGTAATTACATAGAAGCATGTTTTTAGATGAAATTATATATGTTAATGCTTTTCTTCACCAGAATAAATTAAAAATGTCTCGCGGCCAGGACATTTTAGCAATTCTAAAGAGCTTACAGAGTATAGCGGAGGCGGGCCTTAAATTGAAGGAGTCGGAGCTGAAAGTAATTTGGAAGAATTCGAGTTTTAAATCTGCATGTCAGGAATTACCTCAGAAATTAAAACCAGACGAAAACATAACAAACATTAACGAGCTACTTAAAATTATTAACGATGGCACTGGGCGACTCTCCACTGTTTTCACCGGCGTCAGCCAATTTGCTAGATACAATCCTAACGAAGGTTCTAAAACCAAAGGTAACTTTTCAACAAGTATTGACTGCGCTTATAGATGTTATCTACATTGTTTGTTGTGTATCTTCAGCAGATAATCAAACGAAATCGCCGCCGCCACCATCAAATCATCCTCCGCCACCACCGTCAAATCAATCACCACCACCTCCACCTTCGTCAAGTAGGAAAGATTCGAAAGATAAACCAAACCCATTTAAAATTCATTTAACTGATAGCGATAAGGAGCTTTTAAAGAAACTGGATCGCGAGCACCGAGAAAAGATGGCAAAGGAATTCGATAAAAAGAATATTGTATTGGAGGATGAATTGAAGAAGAACAAAGATGAAATTGTCGCGGTTCCCAATCCGAAGTCGCAACAATCTGTGAATATTGATTGATCTGAATGCATCAAAAATCTCTAATTTCATTCATTTCAGTTGAGCTCATCGGCTAAACAAAGAACTGTTCCATCTACGCGAATCGGCAGAATGATGTCTTTCGGAAATTTAGCCGCTGGCTTGGGCATCGGAACTTTAGCCGAGTACACGAAGCGAACTTTGGGTTTCAAAGAAGACGATAGCAATGTTTTCATGAACAAGGCGAACATGGAGAGGATTGTTGATACTTTGTGCAAAGTCCGTGGTGCCGCCCTGAAGATTGGTCAGATACTTTCAATACAGGACGATTCGATTGTCAACCCCGAATTGGCTAAAGCGTTGGAACGCGTTAGGAAATCGGCTGATTTCATGCCGACCTGGCAGTTGGTTAAGGTTTTAGAGAACGATTTGGGCGCAAATTGGAGGAAAAAGTTTTCGGAATTTAACGAAACGCCTTTCGCCGCAGCTTCGATTGGTCAAGTGCATTGGGGTAAAACGCACGACGGCACTGAAGTCGCAGTGAAAATCCAATATCCAGGCGTTGCGAAAGGCATCGAAAGCGACATCGACAACTTGATCGGTATCATGAAAGTCTGGAATATATTCCCACCGGGAATGTTCGTCGACAATGTCGTTATTGTTGCGAAACGTGAATTAGCCTGGGAAGTTGATTATCTTAGAGAAGCCGATTGCACTAGGAAATTTAGGGAGTTGCTGAAACCCTACCCTTACTATTACGTACCAGAAGTGCAAGGTACTCTAATATATATTTGTATTTACTATTTGATTGACTTTCAATTAATTTTCAGATTCGCTATCTGCGAAGCAAGTTTTTACTACGGAATTAATCGAAGGCCTACCAGTTGATCAGTGCATAGATCTACCATTGTCTGATCGGAAATTTATTGGTGCTAAAGTATTGGAGTTGGTTTTAAGGGAAGTGATGGAATTTCAGTACATGCAAACTGATCCGAATTGGGCCAACTTCTTTTACAACCCGAAAACAAAAAAAGTAATAAATACAAGAAATTACATGAATTATACACTAATCATAAATAATCGCAGCTTCTACTGTTGGATTTTGGAGCGAGCAGGGCTTATACTAAAAAATTCACCGATCATTACGTAAGGATTATTAAAGCGGCTTCGGAAGGCGATCGCAACACGATCTTGACTTACTCTAGGGAACTTGGATTTTTCACCGGATATGAAAGCAAAGTGAGTAAATATGACATTTTTGGCAAGATACTAAATTATATTGATCACAGATTATGGAAGAAGCTCATGTTGATGCGGTCATGATACTCGGCGAAGTTTTCCGGAAGAACGAAGAATTTGACTTCTCGTGTCAAAACACCACGGAGAGACTCCAGCAGTTGGTTCCAACGATGTTGGCCCATCGTCTGTGCCCGCCGCCCGAAGAAATCTACTCTTTGCATAGAAAGATTTCCGGCGTTTTCTTGCTTTGCGCCAAGCTGAAGGCGACGGTTCCGGCAAGGCAAATCTTTTTAAACTTGTACGAGAATTATCATTTCGATTACTAATGAAAGCGCCGCGTAACGAGCTAATAAAATGCATATTTATTTATACCGCCTATGATTGTGTTTCCTATTGACTTTTTTTTCCTCATCTTAAGTTATTCAGTTGTCTTGTTACACAATTGCCTATATCTGCGAATTACAGTAAATGTCATTAAACGATTTCCAATCTAATTTATGCAATTGCGAACGACAAAAATGCGGATAAAATTGCGTTGCTATTTTTCCCTCACATCCGGAATACGCGCATAATTTGTCATGGAGCGTGGGCACGTGGTCTGCAGCCGTTTGCAAAAATCTGTAACACATGTAACAAGCATTGGTCTCTAATCACACACCCTTTTGTTGACGCTTATAATATCACTTTTTATGATTATGTGAAACAGTCACAATTGTAATCTCGACGCAAGTAATTCAGGAACTCGTTTAGAAAACTATACGAAACGTAAGTAATTTTTACATGAATTTCTCATTCTGATTATTTGAGCCTTTATCGATATATTGTTTATTGACTTAGTGAAATAATTGAAACACAAAGATTTCCTGTTTCTGGAAAATCTTGAATATTTGTAAATCATGAATAAAATTTATAAATATATTACATTCAATTATAATTTTATTTTTACAAAAGTATGAATAAAACTATTTTATTAATTTATAACAGGAAATTCAATAATTTGTTTACCAGAATTATTTCTTAATGCTTTTTAATTATAACTACAAATAAATACTAATTCCACCACATTGAAACATTTCACTTTACTTAATCTTTCATAGATAGAAAATGTTTTTATATTTTTTATTATTTATTACAAAATGTAAGTAATTTATTTATAAATAATATTGATTATGAAAAAGTTGTAAATCATTGGAAATATGTTTTATTTCGATAGTTATTAATAGTTCTACATGTTTCATGGAAATGTTGTTAAATTTCGTTTTTAAATTTTCTTATAAAGAATGTTTTGACAATATAATTTAGTAAGCTATCATGTTTATTATGTACATAAAATGGATTGTAGGGTATTTAGTGCGCTGTAAATAACTGTCAATAAGGTACATATTACTGATAAATTACGATATAATAATATATGCACTATACACTGGCAATGACATTATTTGCAAATGAGTAAAAATCGGCCAATTTCCTTATAGTTAAACTGTACATGCTTGTATTAAGTGAGACATGAAATCGAATGCATGTTTGAAACGTAAGAGACCAGTATGCATTTCATTAACATTTCCAAAGGCTTCTATAAATAGTTTTTCATTCGGCAAAGTCGTAAGCCGAGCGAATTCCGTTCGGATCACTAAATTAATCCGCACATTGGAGGGAAAGCACATAAATGATAATAAAACAGGAAAAGAGAGTAATTACATCGGGCTGTGGCCGAGCACGATCTCAGCTCGCCGCACCATTTAATATGTTTCACATTATAATACGTGGATTGCGCAAAAAGGCTGTATAAACTTTATAAATCCGCAACCATAATTTTCAGAACTGATACACATTTCGAGAATAGAGAAAGACCCCCTCACATCACGATTTCCAAACCGCATTTGGTTACGGCAAACAAACAAAACAAAAAAAAGACGCAACGAAATTGCTGTTAAATCATAATAATGCATGCATACAAATATTTATTTACGATTGTCACGGTTTCGGCTCGAAAATAACTGCAAGAAAGTTCCGTATTACGAAATCGGGATCGCTCTGCTTGGGTGGATTCGCCCTTGAAAAGACAATTTGAGGTACGAAGCGAACAAAGATCGCATCAAATTCGCATAAGTAGATCAAGCTGAATCATCCGAGCTGATTCAGTCGAATGCAATTGAGTCGAATCAAGGAAACGAAGTTTTGCAAAACGAAACAGAAGAAGAAGAAAAAAACGAATCATTTGGGAGCGGAGATTAATTGGTTCTAACGTGGAGTAACGGAGGTGCACGCCTTTTCTTGTCCTCCAATTCGCATTCTTTGTTATCACGAATGGATTTTAATGCAACTTTATTTATTACTTTCAATTACGTGTTCCATTTTAATTGTGACGGAAAATTACCGGTGGGAAATGCAAATTGCAGAAAAAACGTAAAAATAATCCGTTCTTTATCCCGAGATTTAATCAGTAACATTATTAACCTTAGTGCTACTTACACGAGTAGTTTTCTATTTCAAATGGCTACTTTATTGTTACGAGCATCCATTGATTAAATCTTACGCAATTGCAAGTGCTCATATTGCACAAATATTTACCATAAAACACAAAGGTGTGTTTTCGTGTAATTACTTTCTGAACTTGTTATACAATACTGTACAGTAATTAGATACACATAATCAAAATGTTATTTATTAAACTAAAAAAGTACAGCAGATTAATTGGCTTTTATGTTGCTTGCAATAAAAATGGGAAATTAATATGCGTTGCATGTATTATGACAAACCAACTATCTCAGATATCGAGATTATAATACAAGCAATAAACTATTTGTAAATGGTGAGAAGGAGACAAGAAAAATTAGTACCCATTACACACTAACAACATTTCATAGATCGAGCCATTGAGACGTTAGCAATTAGCGCGATTCTCTGTGGAATGTAATTAGATCGATTAAGTTTATTGTGCATGAAATGTAACTGAAATAGCTGGGAAAGGAAGAAAGTGCAAGTCATATCGTGAGTCAATCCTGTGATATTGTAATTGCAATTATAATAAATGAATTAATTGGAATTTATAATTCAAGACCTGCGATATAATCGATTGTATACTATACAAACAATTTATTTTGTTTAGAATGTTTTATTTCCTAAAAATATAATTAAACAAAGAAAACAATAACATAAATTATGTTAATGATTAGCATTTTTAAACATATTTATTGACCAATTATTAGGCTAATCACCAAAGTTTTTCTGCATTTCTTCAATTATTTTGGAATGTTTGAATATACGCAGATATAAATTATATAACTGCTATAAAATATACATAATTTAATCTGATATTGAAGTTATTGAACATATTTGTATTAATTAATTTCATTATCTGTCAATGAAAAAACGATTGCATTAGAATATACTAGTTTAGTAGTAAATGCATGCATAATGAGCCGGTTCGAATCCGACGATATAAATAAAACTTAATAAATATTCATGTGTGTATAGTAATTGAATAAAGCTCGTGTAGTAATTAGCGGTGAGATTAGCTCTAAGTATAATGCGGAGTGATTCTCGGTTCGTTTGCAAGCGAATATTGGAATTGAAATTAGATAAAAATTCAGCGTAAAAATGAGGGAGAAAATGGGAGGTGAGGTCGACCTGCACCGCTGCGCTCTTATTTTCGAAAGAACAACGATATTATGGGTGCTCGAAGGTCGAATTTATCCTATATATACTTCGGTTATCAGTGTACCAAAGCATACCAACTCGAGCCTCAAAACATTAAAGAGCAAAGATCTCCAAAATAGCAATATGAATACTTTGGTAAGAAATACACAAATCGAATGAATTATTTAATATTTTAATAATCAATGCATTTTCATTGTATTGTTAATCATATGAAATTTGCATATTTGAAAATATTAATTGTCCCAATTATTTGTTTGCTAATTATTTTGTTTTCTCCATAGGGTTTAGCAGCTTTTGCCTGTTTGGTAGTCTTGGCTAGCGCCAAGCCTTCCGGTTATGGCGGTGCAGGTTACGGTGGTCATGGTGGGTATGGAGGATACGGTGGATTTGCCGGAGGACACGGCGGAGGTGGATATGGAGGCGGTGGACACAACTACCATGGATCCGTTGGACCAAGCGGTGTCGTAACTGGTGCCGGAGCTTCCGGTCCAGCTGGAACAGTCACTGGTCATGGCGCTGTCGGCCCATCTGGAGTCGTCAATGGACATGGAGCTGTCGGCCCAACTGGACCCAACGGACACGGAGGATACGGAGGTTGGGACGGCGCCGGTGCCGGAGCCGGAGCTGGAGCTTGGGACGATGGTGGCCATGGGGCTTACAGCAACGTCGTTCACGGTAACGGAGCTACCCTGGTTGGAGCTGCCGGTGGATACGGAGGATACGCCGGAGGAGCTGGCGCAGGATGGGCCGGTGCCGGAGCCGGATGGGGTGGAGCCGGCGGTCATGGTGGTGTTGTTGTTAAGGGACCACCAACTGCCACAGCTACCATCGTAGGCCCAGGAGCAACCGGTAAAATCGTAGCTGATGGTCTCTGGGGACCGGTCGGTCATGGTAAATGGTAACTTCATTCAACTTCTTCAACTCGCATGAACTACCATTATCCATATCTACTACCATTTCAAGGCTTCCTTTGTGCTGTATCAGTATAGCTTTCATTCTGTTTTGTTCTCTCCTACTGAGTGTCCTCTTCATCAGCCATTACGTATTTCTCCTAATTTATGTTCATTCCTCTTTGTGTTCTTAATGTGATATATGGTCTGTTTATGTTCTCGAATTATGGGAATTATCTATTCTCATAGCACAGACGAAACCTGCCTCGTATTTTTGACAATTCTTATATTGTAAATAATGTTTATATTATATCAATATGTGTTCAATAAACAATAAGTTATAAAACATTTAAATGCATTTAATTCATCCATATCACCTACATTTATTGCAAAAAACTATATTATACAAAAAATACAACAAAATCCATTGCTGCAATTATTATTACATATAAAGGTGTTTTGATCAAACAAAAATATAACAAATAGAAAACATAAAATAAATGAGAAAAATACAAACTGAAAATAATGGAAATGCATGGAAAAGAAAATAAAGGACAGAAAGACTTATAGTTCTTTGAAAACTCAGTACAAGTAAAAACAGAACAGGCAAAACGTACGCAAACTAGTACCTATTTTGTCACTTTTCTGTATTTCTGTTTTTAGTTGTTCTTACTTTTGTGGTCACAATTCCTAACATTCAACACATTTGCTAGACGCCAATTTTTGGCAGGTTTTAATAAACAATTAAACTTAACATAAACATTGTATTATACTACATTTTTCTTTGTATTTCATTATTACTAATGTATAAAGTTGCAATTTTTATTGTGTAATAATTGTTATGATTTATATATTGCTGTTAAAAAGAAATAAATATTGTTTATTATTAATATTGGCTTTTAAAACAAGTTTGATAACATTTGAAAATTGTTAGAACAATAAGTTTTGTATGATCAATTATATAATTTATGAAATAACACAAATAAGTGCATAGAACTAAATTTTTAATAAATTATTATTAGTATTTATCAAATAGTAATAGTCAATAGTGCGTTTAACAGTTTATGCATTGATGTTTAAAAGTTTACGAAACTTAAGCTAAACAGATTGTAGTGTGTGATTTAGTAACTGTTGTTGTTTTTTCTATTACTATCATTGAAATAATAAATTATATAATTTACCGAATTGAAATACCTAATTGCTTTAGAAATGTATGATTTTTCGCAAATTATATAAGTTATGCAAAGTTTTTCTTTACTCTTATTAATGTGTTGTATTAATATAGGTTAAATTTAGATTGTCCTAATGAATAATCATGGTCTTAATGATCGTTTTCGCATTGTTTCGCACGGTTGAATGTGCAAGGTTTGAAATTTCGTGTATCTCGTTGGATAACGTTCATTCATATGGTTGCAGGAATTCTGGGTGTTTCAACTGATTCTTTTCCGACCGGTCAATTTTTAACGCAGCTTCAAAAACTTGCTTGGCATTTGAAGTTACTGATCCGTGAACAATTTAATCATTGAACAGAAATCTCTATCCTTTGCACTACATACATACATACATAAAGCGCAGATAATTCGAATTTCTTACGTAACGCAAAACCACGTACAATACTGTTTCCTTGGTAAAAATAACTGAACAAGGAAATGCATTGCACCCAAATTCCAAGTATTTCATCAATTGAATTGGAGATCACACGAAATCGAAATTGGAGTGAATTTTGTAAGAATTTATAATAACTATAGACTTTTATTATTAAATTATTTGTTAATAATGTATTCGAGAAGGCGGTTTTATAATATAAAACAAATTGTGCTAGTCATAATGAAAATCTGATTTACATTTTATATGTTGGAGTGAAATAATGAAGCCAGACATGATATGCATAATTCAATATTTATCATTACTTTTTGATTATTTTCTATAAATGTAACTGCACTGAGGTTTCTTTGACTGAATGCAGCAAATGCAACAATGGTAATAATTAATGTAGGAGTCAAGGATAGGGCTGTTCCTTCGCCCACCCAATTCGATTCGATGCAACGAAAAAGAGCGCCTTTCGTCGTTGCACGAAATTATGGGTGCGAATAATGGAACAGTCGCATTTATTGTTTTCGCTATTTCGCGGTTGAATTTCGAGCGTTTCGGTCAAACGTGGTCAGGCGGCTAACGGCTACAAAATGCCGAGACTAGTCGGTAATTACGGTTGACATTAAAACCATTTTGTAATGTAGTAAATATAATGAGATCGAAACAGAGATTGCACAAAAGATAAATGTAGGTGTAACGTTCCAGAAAAATATTTTACTTTATAGTTATTATAATATCAAAGGACTTTACTATACTAATTGAACGGCACTGTTTATAGATGCTTGTTACGTCACGTATTTTTCGTGCGCCGTTTTCAAAACAATGCATACATGCATTGACCTCTTGGTCATTTTATGGAGCAATATTTTGCAAATTAAATCCATTTCTGTAGATCTTATTTTTGTAGGAAAACAACTGGTGTTTTGCACGAATGTTTATATATACTATGAGCTTGAAATTTTGGAATTCTTGGATTTACAGTTTTGTTTCATCAGTTTTTAGAATTTCAGCGTAACATTAGTATTTCGAATGAAGCTTAAAAGTTATTATTCATATATTGTTAAAATAAAAGAACAATTATTAAAAAAAACATATAGGAATATAATGCAATTGCTGCAAAAGTCTTTATGCCCTTAAATATTGACAAAGAAGAAACAAATGTTATTATTAAAACAAATACATAATATACTAAGTTATACTTACACATAAAACGTTACTTGATAAGTTAAGACATAGTGTACATTATATTACATCAATATAATAAAAAAAATCATGATATTGGAAGAAGTGTTAATGTTAAGTTAACTTTACGAATAAGTAATAATTAGATATATACAAGGCGTTATTAAACATATATTTAATTATACGTAAAATAATATTAAATAAATTTGCTCACTTGAAACGGTCTATGTGTACTAAACGGCGAAGCTTGAAACCTGAACAATTTATACATAGAAAATGGTATATGTAATACTTGCATCATATTGCATGATTCTTCCACTGGTCCAAGCGGACAAATCCGGATTTTGCAAATAAAATAAAAATTAATCGTATGCTTATAGGTATCGTAACATAAATATTTTCCTGTGGGCGCCGCCCTTAATGCGCTACCAGACAAGGAAACTGGCTGGATTTCGAAAAAATCTCATCCAGATTTCGAAATTTGAAATGGAACGAAGGCCGTTTTGACCTATAAATACGCAAGTTGTCATCTACTGAGGCATACTCTTCATCCACATTTTGCGATCAAGCAACTCTTAAACAAACATGAATACCTCGGTAAGATGATAATTAGGTTACTCAATACTTTTGTTGACATTTGGTTTCTTATAGATTTTCGTTATTCTCGGATGCATTGCAACTGCATCCGCGTCTGGTATCTTGGGATTGGTTAATCCCAATTATGCCGGATCCATCGGACCAAGTGGAATTGTCACTGGAGTCGGAGCAAAAGGACCTGCAGGATCCGTGACGGGATTGGCCGCTGTTGGACCTGCTGGCATCGTTACTGGTGCTGGAGCTGTTGGACCAACTGGTCCAAATGGACACGGAATCATTGGATTGGGGGTTGCTCCAGGTTTGCTTGGAGCTGGTATTGTTGGACCTAGTATCGTTGGACCTGGTATTGTTGGACCTGGTATTGTTGGACCTGGTATTGTTGGTCCTGGTATTGTGGGACCCATCGGTTTGGGTTTAGGTTCTGTCGGTGTTGTTGGTCCAGCTGCTGGAGGAGTCGTAATTAGCGGACCCGTTGGAGCCGGCAAAATCATTTCAAATGGGCTCTTGGGTCTTGGTTCCGTAGGCAAAATCAGAGGCGATCTCTTATGGTAAACGTAACATCCTACCATAATAAAGTTGATATATAGACACTTGACTCAAATTACACATATTTAATTTACCCTACGATCATTTCCAAGTGTAATTTATATCGAATTTATCTCACAATCAAGTAAACTTATGTAGAAGAAATAGTCAGTTCTAATCATGAAGACGAAAAGGCCCTGCTCTATATGATAATCCTATGTTTTTGTATGTACTATGAAGTTGAAGTTGAGAAACAATAAATATATTTTAAAACGTATCACAATTGTCTTATTAAAAATAACACAAACATAAACAAATATACAAACATTAATTAAATTATGAAAATTATATAGTTTTTAATCAAAATGAAAGTCACAAAACAAAGATTAGAAAAAAAAATAACCAATCAATATACCTATTCTCAAATATGAATAAAAACGTAATAACGTTTTGTTTGTAATATTTCAAAAAGGTCATAGCCCTTTTTATTTCTGTATTTTTATTGAGTTTATTATTGAACTAATAAAAGAGCTTTTAAGTAGTAAACATCCTTTTATGTGATAATATCATACATTTCGTTAATTTAATACATGTAATTCTTAAACAATAATTGTAAAGTAAAGTAACTTATTCATGTACTTATTGAACTAGTTAAAGAATATATAAATATTGCATTAATTATGGTGAGAAATATTAATTTCATCAGACGAGTTCCTGTAACATATCATTCATTTGCATATTATATAATAAAATAGTAAAAATTAGTAAATTAGTAAAATAAAATAATTCGATGAATTGTTGCACACTTTTGAGTAAGAAAAATATTACAGTAAAAACAAATTGCAATGATGAATTTAAGATTAATGAATATTAGAGAAATATAGATAAATGCATTAAAAGTTTCAGTTTTCTTAAATTTAAGAGGTAATAAAACAAAAATGGAAAATATAAAACAAGATTTCGGTAATATTTTTTTCTTAACTTATAAAAAAGAAGGAAAGACATTCAGAGTAAGTGAAAGTTTGCAGGAAGAATACCTAGATATGAATAAAGATGAAAAATTAAATATTTTAAATAAGTAATTTCAAATGACATTTTTTTCGTTCAATATGTAGATTTTGAAAAGTATACAAAAAAATGTGCAATGATGAAATTTAAAGTTTTCCTGCTGCTATTGCAACACTTTCGAATTATTGCACTATACGCTTCGAACATTATGCATTGTAACAATATGTGAATGAAAATAGAATAAATCGGTGCAAAACTGGATCTAAATAAAAAATGGTATTCCCTTCTTATACATTTAAAGTATTCATGTGCAATTCAAAAAGGGGGAGGGAAGGTCGTTTGGTTAGTATATATATTAAGCATATGAAATGTAAGGGTATACAACTCTTTGGAACAAACAAGAGATCATTCACAATCATGAACACTTTGGTAAGATTTGTATATTAAAATCAATTTCATTATGATTTTTATTCTTTGTTTATGTGTAGGCTGTTATTGCATTCGCCTGCTTGGCTGTATTCGCCAGCGCTTCTCCGTCTGGCATTTACGGACATGGTCTTATTAATGCCAATTATCATGGGTCCGTTGGACCTTCTGGTGTTGTTACCGGCGCTGGAGCTTCTGGACCAGCTGGTACCGTCGATGGGCATGGAGCTGTAGGACCAGCCGGAGTTGTCAATGGACACGGTGCTGTAGGCCCAACTGGACCTAATGGACATGGAATCGGTTTGGGACTTGGAATTGGACCACTCGGACTCGGTCACGGATTAGGTTTGGGTTTGGGACCAGTCGGTGTCGTCGGACCAATTGGTCATCTCGGACTTGGTCTTCATGGCATCCATGGTCTCCATCATTACTAAATCCAAGACTGCACTGCCTAGCCATATAGGCACATACGATTTACTAAATGTTTGCTGTATCAGTATCGTCTTTTAGAAAACTCGCTGTACTTAATTTATTTCGATTTACTTCACTTGTAGGTATTTCGGTTGTGATATATGATGCTAGGTGTGTGTTCTGTTTTATTGGGTTTAAATGAGTTTACATAATGTTAAAAATCCAGCTTTCAGTTAATGACAACTCTTGTAAATATTATAATAAATAGTTAAAAATTAATTTCTCTTTATAATGTTTCTCCTATTCCATACTGATGTACTGTCAAAATTGAAAAAATATTTTTTAAGCATAAAAAATCGGGCGTCTTTACAAAACATTGGATTTCTTAATAATAGAAACGCTAGAAATATGAGTGAGCACTCTAATTAAAGCTAAATGAACAAGCTCTCTAATGAGCTCTCATTCATCTTTGTAGCTAGTACCGTTTTCCTGCAATTCACTGTCAAACTTAAAAAATGAGT
>JAFMTC010002923.1:25814-35992 GCA_018845635.1 Nicrophorus orbicollis | reverse complement strand
AAATCATGAGCTCTTACATAAATAAAGGCGAGCGGCAGAAACAAGATATCGTTGTTTGCTTTTGGTTTCATAGTATCGCACTTCAAGGATTTGCAACTCAATCCACCTGTCGATTGATTTCGCAGCAAGACTCAATCCAAATCCAACTCCTATATGTTTACAATCTATTCATTAGTTTCTATTTGTACTCAATTTTAATGGATAATGTAATTATATCCCACTTTGTCAATACATCTTTCATAAACGCTATAGAGGAAATGATGATTTTAAAAGTAATACAAAAATAAGTGTAATACTTACAATTTAATTAATGTTTTTTTTTAAATAATAACATTGAAATCACTGAAAACAACATTTTATTCTAAATATAAATAATAATAATTCAAATAAGATAAGTCAAAATAAATAAAAAATAATTAATTATAAAAGAACAAAATAAAAATAACAATAACAGAAAGACTGGCCAGAGGGCTATCGACCATTGGTCTTTCCGCGTTTGAATATTAACAATGAAAGAAGTTTAATCTATTAACTGTATTCGAACAATATATAAACTTAATGGACAATATGGACTCAATTAATTACATAAGAAGAAAAAAAGTTTATTATATAACAATAGAGAAAAGAACATAATTATAGGGACAATAGGTATAGGGTACGTGTGGGATAGTTATATTTAGGAGTGGTCGAGAGATAGAAAATTTTGAGAGAGAGGATAGATTGAGATGAAATTAAGGAAAATGGAGAGGTATCTATCGAGGAGAGGAACGATTTTTGATTTTAGAATAGAAGAGGTCATTCGGAGGATTATGGACCGGGTTATTTGGATGGCGGATCCTGGTGGGGATACAAAGGGAGGAACGTTCGGATACGGAAAGACTTTTCAGAACAGGGTTCCTGCATTGGGAGAGAAAGGGGAAACCATATTCGAGAATTGGACGGCAGATGGATAGATGGACATTTCATGGATATTGCAGTACTACTGAATGTTGGGGATCGAAAATGACGGGATCTTGTCTTAATTTTGGAATTGAGATCTTTTGAATAGAAGATTTGTTTTGGACGGATTTATTTTTAGACGCCACTTATTGTACCAGGATTAGGACGTAGAAAGGTGGTTTTGGATAGTAGTTGTAAGAGAGAAAGTATGGTAAATTAATGTAGTATCATCGACGAACATTTCATTTTAATTATTTTGCTTGTGTATTTCTGGTCAATATTTTTTTAAAAATATTATAATTTCAAAGTCAATAATGATAATTCATAATCATAACAAATAAAAAGCACAAAAATAAATCCAAAATTTTAATTATAAACATTTTTATTCCTTCTATTTCCTGAGCATTCCATAAGATTTTGATCACCTCAGTATATTCCTTTTGGTATTTTTTAATGGTAAAAAAGCTGTTTTAAGAATCTCTAATTGTATTTTCTAGGAACTTACAAGCTCCTTAATTGTAGACTTTATTTAAAGAATGTCGGTCGTGTACTGTTAAATGTGATGTATTCTCAATTAGTAAGAATGTCAAAGCAATGGTTGTCTAATGTTTTCTCGGCATCGTTTGCCCGACACGTTTCTAAGATTGAAATCATTACCAACAAGTAAATGATCCAGATTTTATTCTAAACAACTTGAAAGGAATAAAATATTTCACACCCTAAATGTCGATTAATAATGTAAATAAAGAAAACTTGAAGTTAAATAATTTAATAATCTAAAGGATTTATAATTTTCTTTTTTTACATTTATAATAGTAATTAATGAATGAAATAATATATATAATATAAACCTTACATAATACGGATTTTATAGGTCTGGATTCACTATAATACGGTTTGAAAATCTCAAAACCAACTAAATTATATTTGAATCAAATATAAACAACTTTTATATAGTTAAATCTCTTTCACTGTTTATTTTTTTAATGAATTTACTTCCTCACACTATATAAACCTCGCACAATCCGGATTTACTCTAATATGGTTTGCAAAATTCAAAACAAACTAAATTATAATTCAATTACACAAAGATAAATTCACAAAAAATAGTATAAAATAATATTTTTATTGTATACACAAATGATGTTCTTTTTCTTAAGTCACAAATTAACAGATTGTGTATGAATTTGAATGGTGAAAGAAGAACTCTTCGTTGAATTCCTGTTATAATTCGGACTAATCGATATTTTGTTGTAGTAAAATTAGCAATACACTTAACAAAAAAAGTAAGTAACAAATTGCAATATAAAACTGTATGTTTATCTACAAAGTTTGCAAGGTAAGTATCATCGAGTATGTGTGTATTGGGCAAAGAGCGCGTAGTAAACAGGAAAACCGGTGATGCAATCACCATGCACGTTAAAATGTATACAATGCGAAGTTGCCGTGTGGAATTTTCCGTGGAAAATTGTTATTGTTCCATTAATTTGTTATCCGTGTCGGGTTTCCTTGCTTCCAGAACGCAGCGTGAATGGGCGAAATGAAAACAAATGAGTAGGTTTAAAGAACCGAACGATCGTGGTCTGCAGACGGCAGCGTCGATTTTAGACTAAACATACACTGAAACGCGAATTTGTTACGTTCATTTCACGATTACTTTTTATCCGTCTGCAAAAATGGAGTACGCGAAAGGAGGAAGGAAGGTAGGACTAAAACATAACAAATTACCGGAGGAACGGTCGAAGCGTACAAGAAATTGGTCGAGACTGAATGGAACAATCGATTCTCGACGGTTGAATTCTTTGTTGTTTCAAAAGCTTTATTTCGAGTTACTTTTGTGTACACTCGTTTCTCTTTTGTGTTATGACTTAGTCAGAAAATTACTGTACTGCATTATCTTTTATGCTACAGTCGTTATAATCGTTTCCATTGTCTTTACCAAATAGCAGTAATAACTGTTAATAGGTATTCCTACATGCATTTCCATTGAATCTGAGTTGTTACTCTAGCAAATATTCTTAATACAAATGATTCAACAACGAATTTCCATAATAAAGTTTTAACAATTATAATATGAATGTAGTTGTAGTTGTATGTTTACATATTACATTATAATTTTTAGAACATTGCAACAAAAAGTGGTAATAATCAAATAACTTCCAAAACTCTTTTCCATCCATATTAATAAAGCAATTATTAAGTAAAGTACTTACTAGAAATACTTAGCTAATACTATGGGAATCGCAAGTACTTGTAGGCAAGTTTACTTTACATATAAAATTACGTATAAAATGTATAATTTGGACTATTGACCATGGTATTTCACTCCCTTTTCTTTTATAATACTTTAAGGTAATGAATTTAAAAAGAAATTTCAATCATACAATAAAGCTGTTGCAAACGTTTAATATTTGTAGTTGACTTCCTGAGAGGATTAACCATAAACTGCTGGAATCAGGACGGCTATATATGGATAGCAGAAGTAGATCGTATTCGGCCTGTTCTTTACTTTATTTATTTTTTTACATTACGTAACTTTAATATGCAACTGTCCTCCTTTTTAAATCATAAGCTGCGTGCATTCCAGATTGAACTAATTTCGCTTGAGTTAGCTTTTACCTTCAAAATTTATAAAGTATTGATGTTAAAAGTCTCATCTACATTCATATTAATAATAATTTGATACATCTGGTGCATTGGTCTGAGCCATTTTATATAATTTGAATTTTTTCACGAGCCGCAATTAAATGAGTATTTAAAAGGTATGCAAAAATGGTATTGACATAACAGCACAAAAGTGAAAAGGGGAACTCGGGTACATTCATCGAGAGCCGCAAATAATCCTTCAAAGAGCCGCATGTGGCTCGCGAGCCGCAGGTTGCCATCCCTGGTCTATGCTATAGCCCTTTTCAGAAATATAATTTTCTTTTTAAATTATATTCAGTTTATATTCAATTTCTTGCAGTTGTTGTTGCAATAAATGTTATTAGTGTTATTATATTTACTTCATAATTAAGAATAAATAAAACATATTCCAACTTTGAATAGATCATCAAAATCTGATTTTCAAATTACACATTTTTCTAATAATTATACCAGAATGTTGATAAATAGTAAAACTACAAAGAATTTGAATGCTGTCTAAAATATTAACGATTATTTCTTAAAATTCAAATATTGAATCAGTTCTAATTCTATATTCAAATATGATTTAGTTCAATGTTTGTTTTTTGTTTATTGCTATTAAAAAATATTATTTTATAACGTTGGGAGAATTCTTATAAAATGAAAACTAATTTATCAAGATTATAAGAGCAGTTCTCGCTTCTTTCTTCTCCAAATAATATATATCTTTCCAGAGCTTTTAAGACGCAGGCACGACAGGGAAAATAAATGTGAATTTACCGACTACATGGGAACAGTATCAACTTAGATAATAATAATAAATAAGTTCTGAAAGACCTTGAAAGAAATTGTATTGTGTATTGTAGGAGCTGATTACCAGAAAATTGAGGGTATTTTATCATTAAATTGAACTTATTATATAACCACATACAAATGATTATACAATAAGTTCTATTTAATAATAATAACAGTTTATTAAATGATTTGATATAAATTTTGTAACAAAATTTCTCAACAGAATATATATTTAAATGCAGTAATCAGTGAAAGTCTATTCTGTCTGTATGTACAAATATAAGTAGGTAATTTAGTAATTTGTCGACAAATTTAATGCGTTTTGTGTTAATTTTATTTGAAATTATGTATTTCTTAATTGAAATAAATGACAATAATAATAACAATAACAACAATAATTACGGACAAAAAGTTAACAAAGAAAATAAGAAAAAATGAGATAATGGAATTGCTACAAATGACTATTGACCATAAGTCTTACTACCCTATAAAAAATAGATATTCATTTAAATGTAAAGAGAGAGAAAAATGATTACAAATGAAATTATTTATATTTTCTTTAAATTTCATTAATAAAAGAGTGTTTATTTTAATACTAATTTAATTACAATTATGGTATAATCTTGATATTTTGTTTGGTGTGTCTTTTTGCAACGATATTTATAATGTATCCAATATCGATATTTACATTTCATGAATAATTCAGTATAACTTCACGTTGTTCTAGACACTTGTTTGGAACCGTTATCCATTGACAACTAATCCCTTGAAGACAGTTTTTTTTTTATGAATTAATGCCTCAGACCAGAAGCACAGAAATATGCCTTGTAAGAGGCCACAAAATCCTGTGTTTTATCTGGAACTCGAACCGAGAACCTTTAAGAGTCCAACCATAATGGGCTATGGGCCACCTTATAATATTTATATATATAAAAAACAGTCCAACAAAACTGATAAAACTGAAAAGTCTTTCTTTGCTAAATTTATTTACAAATAATTCTGTTATTAACATCTGTTTAGAAGCTATTTAATTAGAACACAACTAGTGATAATGCATCAACTCGTATTAGACTAAATTCTAAAAACTGAGTAAAACAAACAAAAAAGAACCTTATTTAATGAAACAATAACATCCATCTCGGTGATTTAACAATTAAGAAAGAACAAGATTAATAAAATAAACTAAGATACAGCTTGTCTTTTGATATACACTCCAAACTCATTATACAAGAGCGACCGAATAGTAATTGACTAAGCGTCGAGTGGAGAGAGGTCTAATGAACCAAAATATGTTTACATCAGCTCCTAAATTAAGCATTAACTGCGCTCGACGTGAATATTTACAATCGTCAAATGAGCGAACCCGTGATTAAATTGGATGCCCAACAGAAAAAAGAAGAAGAAAACAAAACAAAGAGGAGGAAGCCGTTCAACCGGGGATTACATGAACCATGGACGAAGCGCACCGACGACTATAGCACCAATAAATATTTACACGAACCGGTGCAGGTCATTTGTTTATTTATCCATTTGGAAATTGTGCCCCTTCCATCCAGATATAGCAGTCCTGCTGCAGCAGCAGTAATAGCAATAGATTTTTTTATATACATACATTTATATATGTGTCTCTCCTCTATATATATATTTATATATACATAGAGTGAACGTGATGGGAAAGCGTTGATTCGATTATGTAGCATACACATACTCCAATTTATAGTTGATTCGGTATGATTGAACCCTCAGCCATCAATAAAACCCAATTGGTTTAATCAAATTTAACGATTGCTTTCGCACCGAAGGGCCGCCGCTTTCCCACCCACCAATTGTTTACCACCAGCAAACAAACAAAGAAAAAAAACGATGTGCTTGAGTTTCACTTGAAGCAACTGCACTAAGGAATGGGAACGCGGAGCGAAATGAAGTAAAGCAAGGGACCGTTTTATTTCCGTTTATTTAATGTTATTCAGCTCGTGCCCGGTTCTTTCGTTTTCGTCATGCAATAGATACACATATTTGTGAAATTGTGCTATGGCGAGTTGCATGCTAATGCTATTTGTTTTTGTAACGTGCTGTATTTAATTTATGTAACTGGAAGGGTGGAATTTGCTTGGATAAGAGGTTGGGTCTTTATCCCGGAAGAAAGGAGTCGGTAAGAAGGCAGGGTCAGGTCATCATGCTTCCCGCACTTACACGAGAGGAGGACGGGTCGTGAGGGTCAAGAGCCATAATTCGACTGCTTCAGATTTACAGCATCTTCGGCGTGCCGCATGTTGCACAGAGCAAATTGTCGTAATTGGAGATGCATTTGGACATGTGCTTATCGTCTATATCTGAGTCGGAATATAATCAAAGCAAATTAGAGAAAAAAAATATAATGTATTGAACATACTCAAAAATGTAAATGGACAGCGTTTGATAATGGACAAATTATGTATATTAAATATACAAACTACTTTAATTGTTATTGTGGGGCAACTTATAAACTCAATATTGGAAAATAGTGTATCAAATCCCAACAGAAGTCCAGTTCTCTACATGGACTTAGTCTAAAAAGGAAATAATTGTTAGAAATAGCGGCAGGTACTTCGTATGAATATAAAAAAGAAGGTAACTAGTGGAATCGCAGATCATCAATGTACTAATGATAATTATATGACAGCCAATAATAATTTGTAAGAATTAAAATCATCACCGGAATCCTGTTTCGAAAAATCACTCCGTATCCAAACAACCGGCTCTATAACCCTCCGAATGACCTCTTCTATTCTAAAATCAAAATTGTTCCAGTCCTCGATAGATACCTCTCCCTTTCACTTAAAATCATCTCAAATTTATCCTCTCTCCAAATTTTGTATCCGTCGAAATCCATCATTTTTCATAAATATAAGTATCCCACATGTACCCCATACCAGTAGCTATTGTCCCTAAAATTATGTGATTTGCCTTTCCTAGAGGCTGCATTTTGTTATCTGTCTGTAGTCTAATTATCTAAAAGTATCTTTATTCTTTATATTATTCATGGGCGGAAAGGCCAATGGTCGATAGCCATTTGGCCAGCCCATAGTATTTTTTTTATTTATTTGGTGTGTCTATTGCAATGATATTTACAATCTCCATTCGGACATTCAGCAAATCATCCATCGTTGCAAACTCTTATTTGGAACCATTGATAACTAGTTCTTGATGACTGTTAGTTCTTGTTAGAATCTCATGATCGTTGTGTTACATTTTTGATCAGAATAGACGTGGAATCCGTCTGTAGAGAGGCGACTGAAGACATGCGGCTATGAGTCGCTATGAATTCAATTTAAAGGATAGTTTTTGTCCATTGGATTGACAATAGTTATTAATTGATTAATTTCTATTAATTACATTCCTACAAACTGGTAGCACTTTACTTGCTAATTACTATTAGAATATTTCAGATGTGTCCTAAGATATATCAACATTTTGCTACTTGCTAATGAAAATGATCATTAATCTAAGTATTGTCATGGTGATTATCAGTTTTAATAAGGCCTTTATCTATTTTTATAATCTATAAAGCAAATTTGAGTAAGGGATATACCTTATATTAGTTTGATAACTGTTAATAATAGTATTTTCTATAATACTTGTCAATTTCATCTAATCAGATTTGCGTTATGTTTAGACAGTATTTTTCACTTTTTATAATGCAAGCACTTAGACATTTATAAAAATACACTGTTTTGTTGCCTTATATAATTAGAACATAAAATATAGACAAACAAAATCAAACTCGTTAAAAACAACTCGATAACACGAATGCTTTAGTTTCCTAATTTTATATAGTTATACTAAAGTAAACATTTTACTTTCCAACTATTTTTACTAACTAATGCAGGATAATTTAGAAAATCTCCAATGAAAAAATCTCCAATATTTTTTTAAGCTTTTATACAACTATATTATTTTATGGAATAATTAGGTAATATATAAAATAACTAATGATTTCGTGAAATTAGATACTTTACTTTAATTGTAGCATATATACAAATTACGTTAATATGCTGAAAAACATACATTACGTTGAAATTGACGTTTTTTTGTTGTTGTAAAATTAAAAAGTAATATTCTAGTATACATTCTTCAACTACAAATGATCTATTAAATCAGAATATATTTTCCCTTTTCCTAAAGTACATACACTAAACCTTTTATTATGCAATCAACGTTTTATTATACATAAAATATGTCTCGATATTTTTTACCCTTAATTTCAAATAGTATATTAAAACATAATAAAGAAATGACATAAAGAGTAATCAGATCATAATACCGTGTCATAGAAATGAAGAGCTTAATATTATATTAGACAATATAAAAACAACAGATTTAAAATTAGCGTTTTTCACAATAAAAAATTCATTTTAAACGCACTTAATATTTTATGAAATCGATACCAATATTTCGTAACTTCGTTTTTACACAGTATATAAAATTACGGATTTAAAGATAATAGTATAAGTGAGATTCAAACGCATTTGTTTTAATTTAATGTTTATTTTTATTTTGTAATGAATGACCGAATTATACATATTTTAATTTGATTTTGCTTAACATAGTTTTGCGTAACGAAAGCTGGGATTTGTTTTACACGGATCAAGAAGAAATTTCATTGCAAATCGAGGATAGATATTTTTGTGTATTAAAACATATTATTAACATTATATTTTTACTATCCCTTAATTTAATTTCAACTTTTCTCCTAAATATTTATTATACATTTTTCAAATAGAATATTTATTTTTTTTACAAATTAAAGTCTGCCAATAACATTTTTTTTAGTTAATATTCTACCTTTCATTTGAAACTCAAGTAGACTTGGATTTCAAAACTTAATTAAAATTTTACAATTAACACGAATAATAATCATACAAATTTTGCAATTTAGATAAAATTTAAGTGTTTTAGCACCGCAGCGGCAAATGTTGCCCTGATTGAGACATTTCTATTCAGAACATTAAATGCAATCGAGTATTACTCACTAATGGCATGTGATTTTCCAGCGATAAACATTGCTAAACGATCCGCTACTATGCATACAAATTGCTTATGCAATACATGCATCGTTCACCTAATTGCAACAAAAAACAAACAACAGTACAAAACAAAGGTGGCGTCCGCGAGAATCACGCGATTTAGATCGTTCCAGGAAAAAGGAAATCGTTTGCTTCGATTGCATAAGCGCGACGATAATCGATGTGACCGTGAAACGACGTTATTGAAGGTGTAACTATTCCGCTGTCGATTCGCATCGCGAAGAATTATCGACTAATTTTCTCTCGACGGAAACCAGAAGCAGCAGCGAATAAGAAACTAGTTAAGACAATAAACATTGCACTCACCATTTGCGTAGGAGTCTTCGGTTTTCTGTTTATATCTGGAATCTTCTGGCAAGCTGAAACATTAAACATTGAAATATGAAAATATTATGGTGTATTTTTGTTTAGATTTATTTGATGTATCGAAAGGGTGGATGGTGAAATTTATTTTTACTTCATCTCAAATTTCATGCTCCGAAAATACGTTACAAAACTGCAAGATGTAATTGAAATCTATGAAAGTTTTAAACAAGTTTCATTATTTGACAAATTCGAACTAACGTGATTGTAATAACTAATTATTATTATTATTAGTATTTGTTCAAGCTAAAGAAAAAATATATTATATTCTATTTAATGAGTTTATCAAACATCAAAAATTCAAAATGTAATAAATTTCATTAAGTTGTTTTTTACAATATATTATAAGAAATGTCTTTTTAATTCTTGTATTTTTCGGATAAAAAGACG
>JAFMTC010002893.1:22251-33511 GCA_018845635.1 Nicrophorus orbicollis | reverse complement strand
TTTCTATAAATTTATCACGTCTTCAAGTCTTATTTAATTACTCAATAACCGTTTATTGGAATTGGATCATCAAGTATGCATATTAACGATAAAACTATGTCTTTTACACATAATAGTTTTACAATTACAAAAATATAAACTCAATACAAGATACATATAATTAAAGAAAATTCAATTGCAGTACCTTAGATTATGATTAGGAAATAAGTAATTATTGATTCAATTTTCAATTAAGTTCACCAAGATGGTTTTTGTGCATAAGTTTACAAGATTGAAAGGGAACTTGTTAATTTCGTTACGAAATGATTTGCAAAGAAGTTCGACTTTGCAAACGTGTACGTACATCGAGTGCATAATGCAGAGATGCATCGATAAATAGTACGGTTTTCGAGCAAGACATTAACGCTTCCAACAATCTCGGGGCGCCAGGATTTTATGTTACCTAATTTGCACTTTCGAACCGCTACCGCATATAAAACATACTTTATCACGTCGTACGTTTATTAATGTCGCCCCATATCTGCCCTGTCATCGGCTATTACACAAAACAACAAAAACGACAACCCTCCTTTTAATTTCATTCCTATTACTATTTCCACCTCGCATCATCCCTTCTTTTTTTCTCTCAACTTGTAATTTCGACATTTTTTAAAGAAATTTATAATGAACATGCACCGAGGAAGTTCAAATGAGAGGAGAGATTCGATTCACCTATTAATCGATATTTAATCGTGCGCTGAGATCTGGAGGAGTCGACCATTGCGAAACTGAATTATGTAAATTTTCCACTCGATTTCACATAAACTACCTGCAGATTTCGTAGTCGGTCGAACGAAAAAAAAAATGAAAAACACGAAAAAAGAAAAGAAGAGAGAACTAAACAACCGCCCCGTCGAGTCCGCATAATTGCTTCGCAATTTTTACCATAAACGCCACGCCGTTCTAATTGACTAATGACTTCATGTCTACCGCTAAAAACTAATTGCTCATCGCCGTACGCCGAAACGAAACACAAAAATACAGCAATGAATCACCGTGTTTTCCAATTATTTATTACTATTTTTGGTGTTGTTTCGATTTCCCCAAATATTGTTTACTTTGCAATTTCTAAACCAATCTTTGCAATTCATTTACAATCTCAGAAAATAATATACTAAATATCAATACACGAAACTTGGACGCAAAGCGAAAAGCCGTACAACGAATCAATTATTGCGCTTGCGCAAGATTGCCATATACATGTTGGAAAAAAGTTTTTCTTTGCCGTTATAGCGAAACATTTTAGGCCGTAAATCGAAAACGTGCCTTAATTGAAGAGTGCTGTTATAGCGAAATGCCGTATAAAGAGCGAGGGTGCATAAAGAAACTCTAATAAATGTCTACTGATTTCGATGGAAAAATATTGCAACTAACAAAATCATTGCATTACAAAGAAACTAATCTTTACAATTTATTTACAAGTTACAATAAACAATGAAAATATTAACTCCGTAAAGTAATCATAAATTTCTGTTTTTCTCTTTACAAAAAGTTCTATAAATTTAATATAATATTATTATTAAAAGTGATGCTATTGACTAAACTAAATTGCAAATAATTATATAATTTTTCAATCTATCTAAATGGACAAATTATTGATTAATTCGTTTAATTTAGTTATACGCATTACAAATTCAATGAAATTCATTTGCAATTCCCTTTGAAATGTAAATTTTACAAAGTGTGTAATACGTAATCCACCTGAAAGTATTTTTCAAACATTTTGAAGCTATTCAGAATTTACATGTCAAACTATTCAAACTAAAATTAGTACGAACATAAGAATGTAACTTCTCTAATTCTATAAATTTAACGTATTTCGATTAAAATATTGAATAAATTATTGGAAAAACTTTCGAAAAATATATATTTTGAATGGTCAAATTAAAGCTCACAAATTAGTGAATTAATTGAGTTTATTTTATAAATGAATGAAATTAATTTGCAACGTTATTTAAGCTTAAATTAGTAAATAAAATAGCTATGAAGAATTAACTTATGAAATTTTTATAAATTGAACGTAAAATATTGAAGATATAAAATTGTTAATAAGAATTAACTTATGTCTTGTTAAAATTTCCATAAATGTAAAGTATTTTGATTAAAATATTGATGAAATTATTGGATAAACTTTCAAAAAATATATATTTATAATTAAAACTCACAAATTATTTGCAATTAATTTGCAATTCCCTTTAAATGTAGAAATAAATATCTAATAAAAATGTTGTCTTGTTAAAATGTATGGGATAAACTTCCTAAAACCATTCACTATTTCTAAATAGTCGAATTAAAGCTCACAAATTGATGTTTACACTTTAGTTACAAATGTTTTAAACGAATGAAACTAATTTGCGATTACCTTTGACATGTAAATTTGCCAAAGTGCGTAATACGTTATCCATCCGAAAGTATTTATCATACATTTTGAAGCAATTCATTATTTACATGGTAAACTATTCAAGCTAAAATTAGTACGAAAATAAGAATGTCACTTCTCCTTGTTAAAAATTCTATAAATTTGACGTATTTCGATTAAAATATTGAAAAAATTATTGGATAAACTTTCAAGAAATATATATTTATAATTAAAGCTCACAAATTATTATAAACGAATGCAATTAATTTGCAATTCCCTTTGTAATGTAGATGTAAATATCTAATAAAAATGTTGCCTTGCTAAAATTTCTATAAATTTAACTTGAAATTTCTTGGATAAACTTCCTAAAACCATTTACTATTCCTAAATAGTCGAATTAAAGCTCACAAATTGATGTTTACTTCAGTTACAAATGTTTTAAACGAATGAAACTAATTTGCGATTCCCTTTGGCATGTAAATTTGCCAAAGTGCGTAACACGTATTCATCATACATTTCGAAGCTATCCGGAATTTGCACGGCCACGTTATTCAAGCTTAGAAAGTAGCTGATAGAGCGTCGAGTGCATACATTTTGCATAACAATGATATTTAAGAAGGACAAATAATGTTGGCATTCCGCTACGAAAAAAAAAGACAAGAAAAAAAAACACTTGCATCGTTACTGCGCTTTGCTACAAAGTATATCAGAGTACAGCTTCTCATTTGAATATCCGTCAACTAAAAAACTAAGATCAACTGCTGCATTCGCTCCGAACACGCAGTCCTCTGACCTTGCTTCATCTTGCAATGTACATGTTGTAATTCATTGCGCGTTTCGTTAATGTCTCTCATGATGGTCCATCCTTCACAAGGCACGTAACACCCTTAGGGCTAACTAACCCGAAGAAGTGTGTAAGCTCTCGTTTAAGTCTTGCGTAATAACACTCATCGAGGAGAGAGCAATTTCGGCCTAAACTGCTGTACGTGAATTACGTAAATGCGAAACAAATACACAACAACAACAAAAAACAAATACATAATAAAAATAAAATACGGGGAAGTACCAGAAAATAAAAATCAATTAATGGAGAGTCCGGACGGCGTAAAATAAAGCAGTGGATTGCGTGATCCGCTCACACAAACACACGATCAATTTATATTATTATTATTATCATTATTACTTGTTACCGTAGATTAATTACGATGATTAAATGCTAATCGAAACTCGCTTTACGAACTGAAAATACATTTCAAAACACAAAATATTGATCGTACGTTATGCGAATCGAAACAATCCACAAGACGACATTGTTGAATCTTGGAAGCAAGTATCGTTATTGTTGCGTATTGCGCGCCTCTGCAGATCGGAACCCGAAGATTGCGCACGTAATTAAATTACTCCACTTGACAAGTGTAAAATAGTGCGTGTCGGGAGACCGGGAAACGTATCATTTACGAAACTTCCAATGAAGTATTTCAAAGAAAACATATCGTACTTCGAATAAATAAATGTACAGTGGAACCTCGCTTAACGACCACAATCTGTTTCGGAATTTTATCTACAAAACAAACTCTCCTCCATAACTTCTTTCTGTAAGATATAATGCAACTCTACAAGTTCATCTATGATCAGCTCTTTGTTGAGATCTTCTACAATCTCATTCACAACCCCATGACTTGCTTCTGAAGCAAACACAAATTATTTTAGGGGAAAGTTTTGTGCAAGTGCACTATTCATCAGCTCTTTCTTATCAAAGACATTCTAATGTTAAAATTTATTTCAAAATAATTAATTGTGTGCAATTTTGGTATCATTATATCATCTCATATGCCAAATACCAGAAGGGGTACATATTCGGCATTGGATGCTTTTTGACTTTCACCAGGGCAGTTTTGCAACAATTGTTACCAAAAACTTTTGCGATATTTATACAAGTGAATTAGACATTCAGGTGGTTTCTTAT
The DNA here is from genome assembly GCA_018845635.1 of Nicrophorus orbicollis. NCBI lineage: Eukaryota > Metazoa > Arthropoda > Insecta > Coleoptera > Silphidae > Nicrophorus > Nicrophorus orbicollis. The sequence goes on along the minus strand of JAFMTC010002893.1, from coordinate 29,147 downwards.
GTTCAAATCCGGTAATTTTGATCTTTCCAACGCTTCCATCAAGAAGACGAACAACTTTAGTCAAAGACGTGACAAGGGCGGAAATTGTAGAAAATGACTAAAATGAAAGCAAATCCATAACAAATGGATTTAGGAGTTGTCAAACACTCTTGACCAATCTTGGTCAACCATTCAAGAACATTTTCGACAAATTGGTAAAGTAAGCAGAGCAGATGTTTGGGTCAACCACATGCACTAATTGTTTCAATCGCAAAATACAGAAGTGTTTTTTGGGCCTATTTCTCATTAGAGATGAAGAATGGGTCCTTGCTACATTATATTTCCATTTATTGCGATTGCTACAATACTTTCTATGTAACGAAAACTTGGATGATATCAAATATGTCATCTCCAGACATTTTGTTCTAAAACCAATTGATTTTTATAGATCCGGCATACAAATTTGCACAATGTTTGACAAAGGGTTGTTGATAATGAAAGTGATTACACAATTGATTAAAAAACAAAAACTTGGTAAAAATCTATCTGTTTGAATTTACTGTAAAAAGAAATGACATTACGTTCTGATGACAAAATCAATCAAATATGTGTAAATGATTCCAAATATACGAAAAACTACATAGTTAATATATGCATACAAATATTGAAAATGTTACACGATCCGTGCCTCCTCGTCACTCGATATGCGAAACGTCATGTATTTTGCTCGTTAAGCGAGGTTCTACTGTATATTTCCAAGTCGAAGTCGAGAAATGCAATTGTGCAAAAAGAAGAAACATTCGAGTTCTGTCTTGTCTTCTTGTTTAATTGGGATTGATTATAAATAAAAGTGATGAGCCGACGGCGCCTGGGAACAGGCGAATTAGAATATTCCTTAGTAAACGTGAAATGGAAATTGCGTTTTTCAGCATAAAACGTTTTCGATCCGCGATGATTGCTTTATGCAATCGAGCATAATTACTGCCCCCCGGGCGCATCTAACATTCATTTTTTGTTGTTGTTTCGTTTCTGCTGTTCTCTTCTCATCCTTCCTCTCGACAAGAAGTACTGTTACGTTGTTTATTCTGCTACAGTTAATGGATTCACTTTACCATAAGCTACATGTAATCCATTTCGCAGCGTTCGTTTTGCATAAAACCATACAACATTCTTGCATAAAAATCGAACAATTTTATATGTATAATTTCATTGTTTACAATCTGTCACCAGTAGGAGGTTGAGCAAACTCGTTGATTTAAACAATACATAATAATACATTTATTGTATTCTTAATACAATTGAATTTAAATCGTTTTTTACATTTTATCACCATGGGAAATTATGAAAATATTTTTTGATAGAACTTAATAATTAATGAAATCAGGACCTTTTTGTCATGGATCCAATACAAAAGGATTTTGGTTCTAGTATTAAGTTTTTCAACTATGTTGCAATAAATATTGTAAATTGAGAATTAAATCAAATATATAATAATTAATTATGACACGTATTTCAACTATCCACCAAATTCTTGCTTATATATTAAGTTTTTAATTTTTATGTGAAATATTTGATAACATTTGCTAATCATGAAATTCAATATATTTAGAATTGTTCCAATGTTATTTAAGTTTGTAAATTATGTCTTTAAAATTTTAATTGACATATTTTAAAGAAAATATTTTAATAATCTTCTTTGTGTTTTTGAACAAACGACATTTCATTTTGTTGTTGGTTTTTTCTTTGTTATTATGTCATGAAATTGTTGAAATATTTACGTAAAATTTTTCACGGTGAAAATGTGAATAATCCGCATTATTCGAATTATGGAACTATAACCAGACACAAAATGGCGATTTAACTTATTAGTACATTTTTTTCTTCTATTTATTACTAAATCTCTAATTTCAACACAATTTAACTAGTATTGAATTACTTAATTTGATATTTTTTAGAAATTTAATAATGATTTAAACAGAACTTAAAATGAAGGAGAAAATAGAACAAAATCATGTAATATTATATGGAAATGTATATTATTGATACACATTTGTATAACTCTATTAATTTTTGGTACTCAATAAAACTGAAATAATTGATAGTTATTTCAATAAACTTGGAATTGTATTTGATGATTGTTTGATTGTTGTTGAATGTATTTTTTTTTGTATTGTTGTTTCAGTCGTTGAAAAAGGAAGTGGATTGGGGAGGAGGGATGGCGGATGACAAAAGCACCGGCGAAAGTTCTTCTGACTACCCACGACACACACACGATCCGGTAAGTGCACCTGGAGAGTAGTTTGTAGCATCATTATTAGTTGGTGGATTTTGAACGCGTCGTACGCGTCTCTTTTTCATTTCCTTTTATTTGCGAGATGGTAGTGAGTGCTGCTGTATAGAGTTTCTCGAACCAGTAGAAGAAAGAAAGAAAAGTTGATGACGATGATGATGGTAGTGAGTAAAGAGATAGGTAGATGGATAGATATGTACAGAAGGAGAGTGTGAGCGCGCGCTGTCAAGAAGTTGACATTCATTTTGGCTTAGGATGTTTTGTTTTCAACAAATTTGAGTTTGGCCTTGTGCAGATGGTGTGTAGAGCCGGGGTTTAATTAATAATAACGGGGAGCAGCACTGCAGACACATCCTTTTTCTTCAGCCAAACAATGAGCGTCAACTTCTTGTAGTGTTACAGGGTAGACAGAGCGCTAGCACCTAGCAAGAAGTTGATGTGGTTGTTTGGTTGCAGGATATGGAGAGCAGAGATGCGGGCTCGCCGCGTCTTTACACGTGCATGTACTGCGGCACCTCGTTCCCGCACCAGAGCAAGCTGACGAGGCACATCCTCTCGCACAGCCTGGAGACGCTCAAGTACAGGGAGCTGCAGCATCACGCTGCCCTCGGCCTTCAGGAGCCTCTCAACCTGATGGACACGCACTTCGGAGGAGCGCGAGGTCCCCCAATGAGCCACGAACCTCCGGACCCCACGGACCAGCCTCCGACGCCGATGGAGCTGGAGCTGGCCGCCGATGGACCGGGCGTCGTCCTCTGCAAGTTCTGCGGTAAATCCTTCCCGGACGTCAGCTCGCTCATCTCGCATCTGCCGGTCCACACCGGAGATAGACCCTTCAAGTGCGAGTTCTGCGGCAAAGCGTTCAAGCTGCGGCACCACATGAAGGACCACTGTCGCGTGCACACCGGGGAAAGGCCCTTCCGATGCGCCCTCTGCGGCAAGACCTTCTCGAGGTCGACCATCCTCAAGGCCCACGAGAAGACGCATTATCCCAAGTACGTCAGGAAGTTCCTCTCGCCCAGTCCGCTCGACACCGAGGAGGAGAGCCCTCACTAGCCCACGTGAATAGTTCCTTAGACTGATGATGAAGATATTGATGATAAAATGATGATAAAGATAAAGTCGATGATGATGATCATACCGAACTAACAGTTTGATCCACCATAATCATAATATGAATGATGCTTCACTAGTTGACAGCTTGTGTAATATACTAGCTAATTATATATATATACATACATATATATATATACAAAAAATTATATAATAATACAAGATATATTTACGTAAATATATCTGCGAGTATAATATATTGTTCACCAACTTTTTTTTATATATATATATAAAAAAACACTATATATAAAACATGAATTGTGTCGCGTTAGCAATCACCCGTTAGCGATGTTTCTCCAATTGTGTTGATTTTTCTTATAAAAATTCCTTAAATTCTTAAAATTCGAAAGATTCATTTGATTCATGCAATAATCGATAGAAGGCGGTCCAAGTGAATAATACTAATAATAAAGAAGAAGAAGAAGGGAAGAAGAGAGGAGACGAAGATGAGAGAAACCGGCAGCTTCTGTTTGATTTTCGTTTTCGTGAAGAATGGCAAGTTGATCCAAGGGCAACTAAGAAGCGTATAAATGAAATTTAAGCTACACACAACACACACACGTATAACAAACAAAAACAAATCACAAACACACCCAACAACAACAAAAACAAAAAAACGTTTATTAATTAATTAATTAAAACACACCCGTAAATTGATAAATTGAATATTTAAAAAATAAATAATAACAAAAAAAAAACTTGTAGTGATAGTTAGGGAACGCCATGTTAATCTCAGTAGTAGGCAACTGTAAGAGCTGTGATAGTATATTAACTATAAGTGTATAAAGAAGAAGTTGTAAAAGAAATCAAGATAAACTGGAGTGCGAGCTGTGATTGATTGATTGTGGGAGGGCTGCCGGGGCAATAAACTCTGATATTCGTATTGTTATATAATGTATATCGTCAAACGCATGCAGCAGAAGCGGTAACATACGAACGTTTTTATTTTGTTACGTGTGTTTCTTTAAACAAAACGATAACTAGATGGACTAGTTTTCAGGAAGGAGACGTTCGAAGAGCGAGAGATGCTAGGCATTCCAGTGGAGCGGGCTTTACTCTTACTACATCAAAATATTATCCTTAATATAATTTAATTTTAATTACTCGTTGGTCCTTCAGCTTCTGGTCTCTCACGTAATCCTAACAATTAAAAAAAATCCTTAATCTACACATTTAATAATATATTTTTTTTGTTACTGTTTTTCTCATTAATCTATTACTAAATTGTTAAAAACTCTTCTCTTAATTACTTCAATTAATTACAAATACTGTATTTCAACTCGTAAAGTCCGAATCAGTCGTTAAATGATAATTCAAAACACAGATTTATTAATTTAAAAAAAAACATTATTTTCTTTAATTTTCTTAAAAATGTTCATTTAAAATATAAATTTAGAACTTATAGACTTAAATTCTGATAAAAAAAACTGTATTCAAAAGCAGTTTCTAAATGCGGTGCAATAAATTGAAAAAATACAATCTTTTAAAGAAGTTTAAACTATTTAAATTAAATCTACTGTGTTTAAACAAAATTAAATCTTCTACAAAAGTTTAAACTAATACAATTTTATCTTTTATTAAAATAACTAAATTCAGTCTTTTGAAAAAGTTGAAACCATCATAATTAATTATTCCATAAAAGTTTAAACTAATTAAATTCAATCTTCTGAAAAACTTGAATCAAACAAAATTCAATCTTCTGAAAAAGTGTAAACTAATTAAATTATATCTTCTATTAAAGTTCAATCTTCTGAAAATGTTTAAACTTTTCAAGATGTTGCAACAAACAATATACAACCCTCAAAAAAAAGTTTAAACAACAGAATTCAATCTTTTCAAAAAAAACTTTAAACAAATTCAATTTTTTGATGAAGTTAATCTAACAAATTCAAACTTTTGATAAAGTTAATCTAACAAATTCAAACTTTTGAAAAAGTTAATCAAGCAAATTCAACCTTCTGAAAAAGTTTAAACTAACAAATTTCAACTTTTCAGAAAGTTGCAACATAAAAATTCAAACCTCAGATGATGTTTAAACAACAAAATTCAATCTTTTGAAAAAAAAACTTTAAACAAATTCAATCTTTTGATAAAGTCAATCCAACAAATTCAAACTTTTGAAAATGTTGCAACAAACAATATTCAAACCTCAGTTGATGTTTAAACAACAAAAATCAATCTTTTGAAAAAAACAAAATGTTTAAACAAGCAAAATGCAAAATGAAAAACAACTTTAAACATTTTTTTCTAAAAGTTTGAACTTTATCAAACAATCTACCAATACTCTACAATACAAATTACCAAACATGTGTACATTTCAATTTCAACAATTTTTCAAGGATTACGTGAGAGATTCCAAACGCGAGGACCCTAATTATTATTATTATTAACGTTTTGTTCTCGGGCAGTATTATTGTGCAGGGAGGGACATCTGTTTCTTTAATTATTATCATTTTCTGTTTTACATAATTATTAATTAATGAATTATTATTATTTTTAATCGTGCGCTCTTGTTACACACAACCTTGTTTTTCTTTTCTCTCCTGTTTTTGTTTTGGTTTCTTTGTTTTGTTTTGTGGATCCCCTCAAGACTTCATTGAGTTACGGCACACCACGCTTGATTCTCTCTATTTCTCCGCGACGCCATCTCTTGACAGAAAAAGAAAACAACAACAAACAAAATGAAGAAGTGTAATACGAAGAGGACTATGAAGAAGAAGAAGAAAACAATACAGTGTAACGTTGTTAGTTCCTTATATAATTGTGTTTTTTTTTGGTTTGTTCTAATCTATACAAACATATATATAATATATGAATTCGCGCTGCGCGAACGGCGATGTTTGCGTAATAACATAGGCATATTTTTATACACATAACCGGAAGAAGGACGATTTCATTTCCGATTCGTTGATCCTTTTGTACCACGAGTATATAGCAATAATATATGGCAAGTTGTTTATCTTGGGCGAAGACGAGGACGATGGGTCGAAGCAATTATTATTGTAACATTATTAATATATATTGTACATAACGATTATGTAATGATATTTAATATATATTTAACGGTAATACCTATCAGCACTAGACACTGTAGTCAACAGATTCAACAACTACTTTTTTCGTTTCCTACGTGAGAGAATATATTTATAATATTTTTAATAGAGAGATATATATTATATATATTATTATATATATATTGAACAAGATAAAAAAACATATAAATAAATAAATATATATTATAGAGAGGCAGGAAGATGAAGAAGAAGAGAGAGAGACGGAGAGAGAGAAATAAAGTAAAAACTTCGTTGTACATAGATAGGCGTATTTAAGTAGTTACTATATTTATTTTCTCAGTTCGAGGTTTTCATTTCGAAAGAAAATACTATATATATATATTAAAACAAAAGATATATAAATGTGAATAAGATATGGGAAATCGCAGAGCAATCGTTTTAACGCGGCTTAAATTCGTTTCGTTTGGGTCGACTTTTCGTGTGACGGAAGACCACCCCCT
>JAFMTC010002873.1:0-13388 GCA_018845635.1 Nicrophorus orbicollis | reverse complement strand
ATCTGCACACAGGGCACGTGTCCTGTCACTCACTAGCCGCTCACAGAGGAGATGAGAACCCACCCTTCGTCCGCATCCGAAGACCACGCAGATCTCCGACACCGAAGACTTTCAAGAAGTTGTAAACGAAACCCCGTAAATCATTCGCAGCCTACGTGAGCTCGTCCACCTGATATAAATACAGAACATAAACCAGAAGACGAGAAAGAAAGAAGAAGAAGAAAACAAGAGCAGCGGCAGGAACAGGAGACAAAAAGGCCGTAATCCTGTCGCCCCGAATTGATTATATTCCCATTATACCCCATTTTTTTTTGCTAAATTTCTATATACATATACTCTATTTTTTTCAATACTCCCTTGATGCACACACACACATACACCTCACACTCGAACAGAGCAAATGCGATTTTGAATTCGGGCCTCGGGATATTATAATTTACATGGAATTTATAAGCGGGCCCGAGTAACCGGGGGGAAATTGATACGCTCCGTTAGGATTTTAATCCCCCGCAGGTTCTCCCCACCCAGATCATCCCCTGCCGAAGGTGGGGGTGGAGAGGGCATTCCGCGTAATCCCGGGTGGCGCGACACGCAAAAATCGCTTCCCTAAATCAGTACGCAATTAAAAGATACACAACGGGCCCGAATCAAAATTCCAATCAACTCCGGGACAAGTAATTATTATTGGGGTTCTACCTGTAAATAAATAAATAAATAAAAGTAAACAGACACGTAGACGAATAAATCGTTGTTTGCGATGTCTGCATGTCATCCATTCTAACTATCAAGGATCCAACTTACTAATGTGATTGTTGTTTGTGCTGTAAATAGTTCAGAATTCAACGTTATATAATTATAATTAACAATCCTGAAAGGATATAACACTTTGTTGTATATTATTAATAATAACTTTTATTCAATGCAATGCTTATAAATAAATAAAAAGAAACGAACAATAAGATATAATGCTATTGTTGCAAAGGACTATAGACCATAGGACTTTCTACTCAAAGATTATTTACTATTTATTTTATTTGAACGTCTTTATTGTTCCAAAATGAGCCAAAGGGCTGGAAATTTACTATTATATTATAAATAATAACATTTATAATATAATTTTAAAATCAAAGTAAAATTGGTAGTATATAAGTTATAAGAGAGACTGACATGCTTTTGTTCTTTGTTTAGGTGTCTCTGATATCGAGGATAGTCCCATCGCCAGATTGGTTTATTGGCATCGACAGTTTCGACCTGTGCGTGAACGGTAATTGGCTGGATAGCATCACCATCGAGGTAAAATAATAATAGCAACCATGCGAATGATGAATGTTCAGCAATAAAATGCATGTTTCCATCTGTATCTGTGGTGTTTCGAATTTGTTTATTTAGGTGGATCCGATCGACGCAGGCACCGATAACGGCTTCACGTTCACCGCCCCCAACTGGCCGACGGATCCCCAGGGGGTGGCGTATCGAATCACATCCCGCTACCCGGCTCACCCCGCCGGCTCCTTTTTCTACCCAAACATGAAACGCTTACCAGCCATCGGCACTTTCCAATTTATCAAGGTAGTATTACACGAAATATTCGAGCATCCCCCCCAAAATTAATCGCAACCCTTATTATTATTATCTCCCTTCAAAAATTAAAAAAAAAACAACAACTCAAATTAGGTGAAAGAATACGAGCTCAGCGAGGTTTTCCACCACACCGAAGACGATCAGCACTACGAGGTCCTGAAAATGGAGCACATGACCCAGAACAGCATAAGCGCTTTCAACGGCAACGGGGACATCGAGGCGGCCATCGAAGAGGAGCGCAAGGAGCAGGAAATCCACCAGAGGCAGAGGATCCGACCGAAATTCCAATCGTTCTACGCTTCCTCCCAGGCGACGACGGTGCCATCCGCAACGACAACGGAGAATCGACTTTTGAACACGATGCAAGTCGCCTTTTATAAGCCATATTTTCCTTTTTCATCTCCCTCGATTGATTCGCTCTTTGATGCCCTTCGCTTTGATGTCGCCAATGCAAAAATCGTCATCGCTTTCCCCCGAAATAATAAAATGTATGAGTATGTGTTTGCTTTTTTCTTTTCTCCAGTAATCAAAGGGACGAAGCTCTCGGCATTACTGCAGCTGGAGTACCGGCCGTGGTACCGCGCGGCGACAAGGATGCCATCATGAATAGCATCGTGGATTCCTATAGGAATCATTCCAAGGATCAGCACCGCAAGAAGTATCGTAAACCCAAGAAGAATAAACGTAAGTGCTTTCAGCGGTCCCCGGCCACTAAACCCCTACATAACATCTGCATCCCATCCCCTACGGCGCACCCGGTATTATGAGTTGTATCACTTGAATCCCTCTTAATACATACACAAAAAATAAAATACATTCAACTATTTCCTTTACGCAAAAAGCTATTTTATTCATTCCATCATAAAATATTCAATGTCCTCTTTACGACATTTTTATTACCAAATATTACAATAATGAAGTAACATCAAAGCTACTAATCCCAGTAATCCAATTCATATCTGTTAACATATTGATATTATAACTTATAGAATTATCTAATAAAGACTACAGTTATTGTAATATCGTTAACATTTCTATTCGGAAGCTTCGGTACACTTTAAAGTGATTCTGTTCACAGGCCCTCCTCGGGATTGCCGTGTCAGCGAATGGTCCAACTGGAGCCCATGCAGCAAGTCCTGCGGCATCGGAGAAATGCAGCGTCGCAGGGACGTCCTGAAATACGCAAGACGCGGAGGACGCTTATGTCCCCCATTGCAGGAAACCAAATGGTGCGGTTCGGCCAGAGCCTGCAACAAGGGCTATTTCAACTGGTAAAAGGGAAAACCGACTAATATAAAAAAGGAAACCTGCAACAACAACAACTTTATACATATACACACACAAAAAATAAAAACGAGAACTTTCAACTCAAACATACACACACACTGTATATAATGAATATATTAATAAGGATATACGAGGATCGCAAGGGTTGGTAGGCTATGCTAAAACGTCGGGACGTCGTAAAGTAAGCAAAAACCAACCATCCCTCAACCCCTAAAACCTGCAAAGTGCATTTCGCCATAACGCAAACACCAAACGGCGCAAATGATTCAAAGCCCTCACTACTTTCTTACCATCACGGAATTCTTCAGGTTTAATCCGCGTCACGCTCAGGTCGTAAAACCTAGGAGGAGAAAAAAACTATACACATACAAATATGTATTCCAATTACTTTCAACTTAAAGACAATCCTAAGAACATTCTTTATGCCAACTCCATATCACAGCAACGTCGAGGAGAAACCAATCCTTTTGATATTATTTTTTTCTGTGCTCTTTAGCAATCTGCAGTGTGTGTATCTTTCCCATCATCGTTATTTTAGAACGAGCAAAATTTAGTTTAACCCAATCAGATCCGATGAACCGAACGACACTAGTTAACCGTTCATAGGCGGAATGGCATCAGGATTTATATATATATATTAAAAAAAAATACACTTAACCTTCGTCCAAATTGGAAGATCGAGTCAAACGAGATTTTTGAAATGAAAACCAAAAAAAAGTAAAAATATTTATAAAAGAATAAATAAATAAATAAAATACCTGTAAACGTCCTCCTCAAGTATTATTTTGTTCCAAGCGAAGAAGAAAATGTAAATGTGTTTTTTTTTTGTTGGTTAATTAAAAATGATACACTTTGATTTGTACAAAGCTGTAGCGATTAATTAGAATTATACTTAAGTGTGATATAAACAAGAATAATAGTAATTAATAACTCCTTGTTTATTAACGTCGGTGTACTAAAATAATTAAGGGGAAGGCGTCCCTTCAATTAACTTCATCTTTTGTTCAGACAAGAAATCATATTAATAATTTTCGACGGAGAAACTTTTGTAAATATAATCTTAGGTACAAAATAAGAAAGGTGTTTTAGTAACAAACAACAAAAAAAGAAACTAATTAATATTGAAAATTATATATATATATATGATACTAAAATGGAGAAAGTCAATGAAGTTTTTATCGACTATTTGTATGAACATATAAAAAGAAAAACTTATATTGTGAAAAGTGTTTTATTACATAATAAAACACGAATGGACAAAAAAAAGATACACGTCAATATCATCCTTGCTCATCGTTATTCTTATCATTTACGGAAACTGAGTTTTTATGTTTTCCATTTCAATTTTCGTTTCGTAACGAAAAAAGAAAAATTATGAATGTTCGACAAAAATATATAAAACAAATAATAAATCGTACTTAGTTGTATCAATATTTGTATAATTGTACTAATACTTTTCGTTTTAGTAATTACTTTGTCATGCTCATAATGTAATCAATACAATAAACGTTATATTTACTTAAAAAAAAACACACACAGTGTACTAATGCAAGAGTTTCATTTCCATTATATTTTTTTTCCTATATAAACCCACACGACAATTTAAAATGTAAATTGCGTCCAATTAAGGTAAGTACAGTACAATTACATTAATTTAAATCCCGAATATTATTCTCGTCGCTCTGCCGTTTCCTGAATCCCTCCTGTAGCATCTTTGAAGGTAAATTATTCGTTTTTGTTTTAATTATTTTATGCAAATATTTGTTTTTTTGGTTTCCTTTATTCATGCTACGGATCCTTGTTGCATAACCAGACGGGATTCGTGTGCGATCAATGCGTTCCAATTATTTCTTCGTCGCAGGGAAATTCGCGAAGTGACGACTTACTTTGCATAAACTCAATGTCTCGGTGACGTCACTGGTGACCCATTTACGGTATTGAATCTGTGCAATATCGCTGTGTGATCTCTTTGAATCTGATTAAAGGTGATAGATGTACGTGCATGGGTGAATACGGTAGTCAATGTGTACATAAACTAGTTTTGGTATTATATTTCGATGAGATTGTTTGCGTATATAAACAATTAAATTTTAACTTATTGATACATTTTAATAACTATTTAGCATCAATATATTCATATAAATATTCCTGTCCTTCCGAAACAAAGCTTCTAGTTCACTGTACTACACCATATTACTTTTGTTAACCTCTCATTTACTCTTCACCCTCTGTGAAATACTTGGGAATCCTGCTTAATTCTAAACTCAATTTAAGGTTCCAAAGAACTCAAATCGAAAATCAAGTCTAAATTTCGCCACTTCCGATCACTAACATTCTATAGTCTAATGTAAATTCAATCTTCGACTTTGATTACCACTCTTCTCATAATGCTGAAACCCAGTATTTTCAATCTATCTGTATCAGAACGTTCCTCTCTTCATTTCTTCACCAAGATCCGCCAACAATCCGCTCCGCAACCCCCCTCTATTCAAAAACCAAAATTGTTCCTCTCCGCGATAGATACCTCTCCTGAATGTGTACGTTAACCACAGAAAATCCTGAGCACTAAATAAACTATAAATGTACTATATATTCATTATAGACTTAATTATAAGTGTATTAAGATTTATTACCGGAAATGCGTTTACCTTAAGGCACGCATACTAAATATTAATAGCAGTAACTATTTGCTGATGGGATGATCCCGCCGTGATAATCTAACGTGGATGATTAAAATCAAGTGGATCAATAATCCATTAATAGCATTACTGAATTGAGGCTTCCATCAAGAACATGCAAATATTATGTAAATTACCTCAAATATAGTATTCTGAACAACATCAAAATACGTTATGAACGCATACAATTATTTCCATTACAGTATTGGTGTTAGAAAAACGTTGTGTTGTTTTTTTTCCTATTATATAATTTAATATATTTCCATGTTGCAAAGAGTAGGAGGAGCGCCATATTGATCCGGCCTGTAAATAACGTATAAAATTTCTATCTGACGATTTAATTGCAACGCAAAGGCCGCAAAAAGAGAATCGATCAGTATAAATACCGCAAACTATTTGCACACATCCGTCCAGTAATTTATGCGGCGACTATTATGTAACTTTTATCGCGCTGAATGGCCCGACGTCCATATATTAAACACGGGGAAACGCATTATAATTGGACGACGTTCATTAGGTGGAAAATTTTATATGAAAAACAAAAATAACATTAAATTCGTTCGCTTCGTGCTAATTACGATATTTTATGAGAGTATTGTGCATATTAAATTTACGAATTCATGCATTATTAATTAGCTTTCAGCGAGCCGAATTATTTACTGAATCTATTCATTTGCTTATAAATTTCAGTTCAGTTTTGTAACGGTAGATGGGATATTATTCATTGTATCATAGTTAAGTATTTGGATGGGTGATCTATACTATTATAATAGAAAATATATCGATATTCAAATAGGTTCCAATAAATAAACTCAATACAATAATAATAAAGAAATATAAAGAAAATAAAATATAATTGCTACAAAGGAATATACCTTTACTTTTATTAACATTTTATTAATATTTATTTAGATTTATATTCAAATAATTCATTAAAAAATCTATTTAAAATGGTGTGGTAAATTGAAGTAACAAACATATTTTTAAACTGACATTTTCAAATCTACGTTTAATACAAATTTATATTTTTGGAATGATGCGTCGTTTTTTTTTAAATTCTAATATAATGTGTATAGTTTTAGCATTTGTGGAGGATATTAAATCACGGTTAGAGTTGAAGGATGTGTGTTAGAAATAATGGTTTCATGCATTTTATATGTTCGACTAAGACAAAAGTAGGTCAGTTTTATAAAAAAAATATACAAAATTTGTAATTTCGTTTTAAACGTGCAATTGGAGCATGAACACAATAATTGTTAAGTCAACTATTAAGCCCTTAATTAGTGAAATTGTAAAAAAAAATACAACTTCTATTGTGCTTTCATTTATGTAAAATTGCCAAAAAAGTGAATGTGATACCTCTTCATTATTTAACTTCTTTATAAATATTTGATAATGAAATAATTATATAAAGTTTCAATTAGTAAATTTTGAAATAATCGAACGCAGAAAGGCCTATAGTCCTTTGCATCAATGGATTTTATTTTATTTTGTCTTTGTTTTATATATTTTTTTTTGCAACTAATATTGCAATAAATATTATCATATATAATCTACAGACATTTTCAATTTATACAAATTTTATAAGTTTTTTTTAAATATTTTTGTGTTAACTGATGTGAAAATATGCAAAACAAACATTGATGAGTTATGGATGAACATTAAGGATATTGTGTGAATCCTATTGATTTGGTTATGGAGGCATAAATCTAATGTTACGTCCACACTATATATACATTTCTGTCAGGTACCACTATAAACTATATAATTTAATGTTGTTTCAGTCCATGGTAAGGATAAAAGTGTAATTTAAGCTGTAGTTGCAATAACTTGAATAAATTTACTTATATTATGAGATTTTTCATATTTTGTCAATGTATGTAAAATAATTGGTAAATAATGGGTGTACATTTCCAATAACTTCTTCTTTGTTTTCAATTTAATTAACTTAATGAGAAATGAACATGGAAAAGTTCATGAGTTATGTATGTTTAACAAGGACGTTACATGAATCCTATTGATTCGATCACACAAGCAAAAATCTAATATTTCATGCACACTACAACATGATACATACATATCTGTCAAGTGTACTAACAACTATAAACTACACAATTTAATGCTTTTGTAGCCATTAGTTATCGTATGAATTATAGTGAAAATTTAGCTGCAGTTGTTCCAAGTTAAATGTATTTAGTTAATATCGTTACAATTTTTTTATATTATTTTTTGTATTTTTTTCTTATAATTATAAAACAGCCGATATTTGCCAATTACTGTATTGATATTGAATATACGTTTTTAGCAATTCTAATTTATATTAATTAATTTTAAATAAGCTGAAAAAGAGTGCATTCTTTTAAAATAGTTTAATGTTTCGTTTTTTTTTCATTAACTGAGGCAGTAAAATGAGCATTCAGGAATATACATTAAGAAATACATGAGTTATGTTTCGATATTAAGGATGTTACATGACTCCTATTGATTTGGTCACGAAGTCATAAATCTAATGTTGCATTCACACCATACATTTCTGTCAGGTATACCAACTACTGTAATCTAGTGTCTTTTTAGTCATTGATTTAAGCTGCAGTCATAACAACACGTTATTGTGTGTGATTTTTTTTCTAATAAATTAAAAACTACTGACAATAAAGACATTGAATGTACTGTTATATTCATTCCTTATTTCTATTAATAACAACATTGAAGGCAGCAACAACTACAAAAAACTTGTCTATACAATAAGAACAGAAAACGAAATGCTTTTGCTGCAAATGGCTATCGACCAGACCCTATTTTTTTGTATTAATTTTAAATATGCTGAGTAAAATGTGTTTTTTTTTTCGTTAAAAAATGGAGATACATGCAGGAATAGATGAGCTTTGCAAGTATCTCAAGGATAATTCGTGAACGCCATTTGAGTTGGTCGCGGAGACATATATCTAAGGGGTGGGTTTATCGCCGTATAAAGTAAGTTTGATACATGTCCCTGCACTTAGCAGCCCGCAGGACATTACACTGCCATAACGTCACCCAGCCCACATATGTCACGCGTATATGTGTCCGTGTTACATAAAGCACCCGTATAATTCGCCACCCCCCAACCCCTGCGCACGCTGCACATCTATTCCGCCCACGAATATACAGCACACTACGATTAATTACCCTACAAGGGTGACAAAATCTCCCATTTTCATCGGTATATCATTCCAACTTCTCTCACTTCATTTTTTTTCTCATTTTCCTCCACTATTATTAACGCTGAGTGCAGCATGCACATACAAACAATATGTAAAACATTTTCATAGAATACATTGTTCATCGTGCTCATTAGTTAAGTCTTTTATCTTTACAATCTCCCTTGTTTGTTCGTATTTTTGCAGTGTTTCGTACCAAATTGCATTCTTTGTTTATTTCATTTATTTCCTTGCATGGTAAAATTTCAGGATTTTAAATTTGTGTACTGTAAACTTTTAGGTTTTGCAATTTTTTACTTTCAATTTTTTAAATTTACCGTCAGGATTTGAAATTTATGGCAAATCTTCATTTAGAAGATTAGCAAAGTACGGTATATTTTTAGGAATTAAAATTTATAGTAAATTTTCAGATTTTGCAAATTTTTACTTTCAATATTGAAAATTTATTTTTAAATTATTGAAATGTATGGTAAGTTTTTTTGTTTAATCTGAATATTTTTTGGCATAATATTTACAATATTGTTATTAATTATTACAGCAAATAATAGAATACAAAATCGTATTTTGTTTTAATCCATGCATCCTGGGATTCACTCTGTATAAACTCGGCCAACGTGCTATGAATATTCATAACTTCAATGTTAATCATGTTAAAACGCCAATAAAACGTTGCCCTCTGTCAGTGGACTTAACATTCTCGTATTTCGAAAATTTTACGAAAATTTATTGATTTATGGAAATAGAATTAATTACGAAAGTTCGTGAGTTAGAAAGAACATATCCCATTTCTAAGTTCAGAAATATTTCTATTTTGAATATACAAAAGTATTTAGTTGATAATAAATTTCTTTTCTATATCTCATTTTTTGTATTGTATTGAGTTTATTTTTTTGTATTTGTAGTTGTAATAAGTGTTATAATTAATGAAAAATAGATTCGGAATACGAACAAATCGTAAAACGAAACTTTCAACTAAGATTTTTTCTGCTCAGACAACACATATTCGTATAACGAATATCATAGAAAACGTTTGTAGAAACTATCTTCTAAACTGATAAACGAAATTGTCTTGAAATATACTGGACTTTTTCTTCAAGAATTATACAATTATGTTGTTTACTGTAAAGAAGATTATATAATGACTGCATTGTTTCTTTGAATTTAGAATCGTGGGTTTCGTCCGGGAAAAGTTTTTCTTTTCGGGTAATTTCCTTTGTTTAAAATCGAATTCGCCTGCATCAAAGAAAATCTATAACCAGTTTGTATTGCAGCGTCGGTCTCGAAACATAAATTTTCCGGAAGCGATGCAATTACCGTGGCAGTGAAATGCATGTTGGATTACTCGAAATGCGAATAGGGAATTTAATATTCGTATAGAGAGTTAAATTGTATTAAATTTCCATATGTACTTTACGAATTTCCCAGATATGATTGGGACGAATTCATTACAATTCCTACGTATAACGTAACCCCAAGTTGTAGAATCTGAAGAGCTTCAAACTATGAACGAATATGGATCAATTTGTATCAGTTTAGCTAAAACTTTAATTGATTTCAAATAAAATTAAACTTATATTTATATACATGTCTATTTACCTTATGTATTTTCAATTATTATCACGTTTATAGCTTCGTTTTTACAATTAGAATTTCAATAGAAACAAGTTATTTTATTTGGTAAGTACTTTTTGAGTATTTACTTTAGATTAGATTTTCATTGAAATAAGTATACAGAGTTCCACGAATACATCTTTTCTATTATTGTAATTTGAAGAAGAACATATGAACTTCGAGAAATGTACTTAATATAAATTGCAAGAATTATTTCAACATTTTGAAATACAATATCAACAATTGGTTTAAACCATTAAATGTTATTGTTATGTTCCGATTAGAGCGAGATTTGAGGACCTGGAACGCATCCAAACTCATGTTACATAATAACAAGTCTCATTCGGTAATTTGCAGTAGACTCTCAATAATGAATTCCGGCAACTAGGAAATGTGATTTATGCTAAAGGGTGGATTTTTTCCTGCATGGATGAGTGTGTCTGCGCGCTTTCGGCTGGAAATATGTTATTATTAAAGGTAGCTCGGGCTTACATAAATTTATACCGAAAGCCAATAAGGCCATTATTCCGACAGTAATAAAAAGATGATATTTCCTTCGGAATTCTCATTGTTTTCGTGCAGGTGGCGGCTGAGAAACGAACCATTTATTACCAGTAAAATTCAATATTGTATAAAATATAGAACGCATTCCTTCTCCTTCGAAGATTCTACGCCAAGAACACATTCACGTCCCGCACCAACGACACACGTAAGACAAACTTTCGCATTCAAATTTCGATAGAGTTGAATGAAAGACCTGAAGTCTAATGTTCATTGAAGGTCCACAGAAAGACCTTCAATGGATCTTCATAAACACCGCTGTAGAAAAGTTACGAAATGTTTTATTAAATTTTATAATGAATTTTAATAAATTATTTTTGCATCACAAGTTTTGTCCTTCATTCTTTTAAAAGTTGGTGTTTTAATACACAGTAGACATATAATAATACAACAACTAAATTAATTTAACCTCGGATTAAACACTAATTTTGCTTTCCCTTACATACTTCCCCATATCTTTAATCAAATTTATATCAACTATAGGAAATTCTTATAATTGAAAGAAAACAAATTTACCTATAATTAAGATAACAATTATTAAGATTAATCAAAAATTAAGAATGAAAATAACCAAAAACTAATGCACCAAAAATAGGAATGGAAATTTCATCCACGAGAAAGGTAATTAAGCACTACTAATAGCAAATAATAGATTTTCGAACGAGAAATGCACGAAAATAAGATTTGCAACGATTAATACCTTACAAAAGCCTAGATGGCAGCACATTATGACAGCTGTCAATACAGTTTCATTAACAACACACTCCAAAAACAATTGGAACAATGTATTTTTCATATCATTTACGGTGTGTACGAACCTTTACATTTTATTATATCTAGGCTTCAGCTCATTCAACCCTAATATCAAATACAGGCGTGGATATCCGGTTTCAGTGCGGACTGGTGAAATTTTATTTGCGCCTCCGACGCGATTTGTCGTCGCCCCTGAAGTGTTTCTATCGTAACACCGATGGGTGTCCGTACATTTCCCGTATGTGCGGATCCCGTGGACCGTGTGAAAAGGAAATATGCGTCGGATGATCCGTCAGCCGGAAAATCCTGCGAAAAATGTAAGCTCACGAACAGGCCTCTCGCTCTCCCCCATCCGCATCGCATATCCCTGATAGATTGCTATGCGAGATTCTGCTAAATGATGTGCACTAGGTGGATGCGAGCGAAGGGAGGCTTCGAAAGCCAAAGAAATAATAAAATAAAAGGCGCCGCCGCCGCCGCTCACGGGGGGCAGAAAGGACATGATGGATCGCGGGATTTCGACGATGAAACAAGCAACGAGAAATTATAATTCATAAAGCGCCGACGGCTTTGTTTCCGTCACTTCTTTCAGTTTTTGTTACCATTTTTACATCCTTTTCCGTGCCATTAACGCAAAGCTTTTATCGAAACTTATTCCTTTTAGTTCTTTCCACAACTAAATTTATTATTTATACCCCGAAAAGTTATTTAATATTACTTTGCATTAATAATTCACGGATATAATATAAAGTCTATATATCTATTCACTACTATTACAAAATACGATACATCTACTCTGTAGACAGTTTGAGCTCATAATACGTCGTTGAAATTAATATTTAAAAGTACGTTCGCAAGAAAGTCAAGTATGCTCGTGCAAACATAAACAGAAGTTTCTTCCAAAAATTTGAATTTTCATTGATTTACATAAACATTTCCGCTTGTATCATTTCAGTGTGAAAGTCAAGTACATTTGTGCAAACGTACACTGATTTATTTACCAATACATGTAATTTTCATTAATTTTAGAAAAATATTCAAGCTAATAATACATACTTCAATAATGTGTACGTTCATGTGAAAAATCAAGTACGTTCGTGCAAACATAGATGGAGCTATTTACCAAAATATGTAATTTTCATTAATTTAAGAAAACGCCAACAATACGTGCCAATATTACATATTTGAATCATACTTACCTGACGTACGTTAGTGCGAACAAATACAAACGTGTGTTGCAAAAATAAATACATATTTAAACTAATTAACTTATATTCGCTAAACGTACATACATTTGTGGATTCCTTATGTACGTTCGTGCGAAGATAGATGGACATATAATAATTCAGTTTCTTTTGTAATAAATCCGACAAAATTGAATGTATTCCAACACCATTACTGAAATTGCATACTGCCTTTGATATATTATAACTTAAAATAATATGTTTCAAGCCGTCGAAATTGCCACAAAGATTTATTCCATTTTAAGATATTGCACATATTTATAAATAAACGTATATTGTTTATAAAGTAAACCAATTCGTTATGAAATATTTTAATCTGTTTCGTGCGGTTTGGAGATACATGCAGACAGTGTTTGTGGATCTCAGAGTTAGAGCTAAACTAACTTTAAAGCCAAGGGTGATTAAGTTACTATATACGAATGTAGTAACCTCGGGGCGCGCCGCCGGATAAACCAGAGCATCATGTCCCATAT
>JAFMTC010002865.1:19104-31048 GCA_018845635.1 Nicrophorus orbicollis | reverse complement strand
AGCAACTCCATATACATCTAAAGACTTCGATCTCTATGCTGTTGTTACATTACAGAATGACTTAAGTGACATGTGTTGTTGGTTGCAGCAAACAACTATTACAATTCTAACATTAATAAACTCTTTTTAAAGAGTTAATTTATTGTTTTAATTTGGTCCCTCACTCCACCTTTCTTCCCTCCTCGACGCACTGTTTCATTTGTCATGAAATTTATTAAGTAATTGGCAAAAGCACAGAAAACTTCTTGTAACTACAATTTTGTTAACCATTATGTTTGACAGTGAAATACGTTTAAATGACAGTCAGCAACTCCATATACATCTAAACACTTCGATCTCTATGCTGTTGTTACATTACAGAATGACTTAAGTGACATGTGTTGTTGGTTGCAGCAAACAACTATTACAATTCTAACACCCTTTTTAAAGAGTGAATTGTTTTAATTTGGTCCTTCACTCCAACTTTCTTCCCTCCTCGACGCACTGTTTCATTGAACAACGTACCAAATTTATTAAGTGATTGGCAAAAGCACAGAAAACTTCTTGTAACTACAATTTTATTTACCATTATGTTTGACAGTGAATTACGTTTAAATGACAGTCAGCAACTCCATATACATCTAAAGACTTCGATCTCTATGCTGTTGTTACATTACAGAATGACTTAAGTGACATGTATTGTTGGTTGCAGTAAACAACTATTACAATTCTAACATTAATAAACTCTTTTTAAAGAGTGAATTTATTGTTTTAATTTGGTTACTCATTAATGAATTTGTAGCTTACACTTTTTCAGTTATAATCAATAATGTAAAGACTTGTTTTTTGTGCAAATTTTAAACAACTTTTATTCTTCAAATTGGACCACATTTAAATGATAATTACTACAACTATATCAGCTTTAATCAATGATTATTTATCGTTAATCAAACAAAATATAGTATTGAACTATAAACTAAATATAGTATTAGTAATAAATGGAAAATATTGTTTATTATCATCTTTTGTACTGTTGTTTAAATATTTATATTTTAATGAAACAGCTGTATTATTATGGACGTGGAATTGCATTCATTATTCATTATTAAATAGTTCAAGTACTTTGTATAGCCATTCATTGGTTTCATCATTTATATAAAACATTGAAATTCTATTGTTGAAATAAATAATATTAATATTAACAATTATTGCAAGAAAAATTACAAACAAAATACAATGCTATGGGCTGTTTGTATTTCTGCCCTAAAATTATGATTATTTTATTATGTATTTTTGTATAAAATCGTTACAAAAATATTATAAAACTTGAAAGGTGCATAAATAATTAAATGGTAGGAAGCTGGGAAAGGTATGAAGGGAGGAACCATTTTAACATTTTATTATTTAAGATGGCTTTCAGTGAAAATCCCTGGGCGTGTGCTGCTGTTGGACTTCGCATAAAATCGAAAAGAGTCTCCGCACTTCACAACAGCGCTCCTCTCTTCATCCTTCGTCCTGTATCAGCGAAATCTCGTAAACACTGCACGGTGGTGGTGCACGCTATCTCCAGAAGGTTATCTTCTCCTTGGTAGGCTATTGAACTTGCATACCCGATCGTCCTTATACCTTACAATCCTTCTCACTCTCTCTCTCCAATAGTCCTTCCCCATTTTCCTCTCCTCTCTCTCTCTCACCATCCAATAGTTTATATGACAACGACACACGTTCCGACAGACGTACATTTTTTATCGCTTTATTTCCTCCCTCCTCCCGCATAAAACCGAAGAGATAATGTTGAATGGGCGCAGAATTTATAACCGACGGTTACCGGTACCATTTTTTTGTTGCTGCCGTTGTTGCACCTATCCGCCCCCGCATTATGGCCGTTGATAACTAAATGCGAGATATTTAATGATCGAACGAAACATATAAAACATTCACGAATGAAAGCGTTCTCCTTCTTTTTTGTTTTGTTCGTTTTGTTTTTTTATCTAAACAAAATGCGAGGAAGGTTTGATCGATGCGTCGCAGGAAAAATTAGATTACATTGGTGTATCTAATGTGGTGCACGGTGAAACGATTCACCCTCGCTGGCGGATGGATGGACTCTGGCAGATATAGTGTGCAGATAACCGCAAAGCCCGGGGAGATTAATGGCGCCATCCACTGCTGCACTGCATGCTATATAGTGTGTACAGTTTAGCGCCCACCGCTAAGATTATGCATGAATTACAATGGATTATGTCAATAGTTCGAATGCCGAACACCGTACACTACACTTTAGACCACTATCAATTCACGTAATGACAGTCTGAGTATATGTGTTTGTGCGTGTGTGTGCGTGTAATGCGAGCTGAAATCATCACCAGTGTTCAGTTTTATAATGATACTATACATATAACTTCGAAATCAATAGCCCACGTGATAAACCGATGTTTTGGACAAGGAAATAAGAGGTTTAAGTTTTACGACCCCCAGAAACACCTTTTCGTCTCTTACCCATCAAGCAGTAATGTTCTCTCTTCGTATTTACAATATAATCGTTTCTGTTCATTTGTCTACACTCTGTACCATCTATATAAATATACGACTATAGATATTTTGTGTATCGACCGAATAATTCTCTCTACCTCTACATCTTCTTCATCGCCCGACTACAATTCACCAAAGCCCTTTGTTACAGATATATCAATTGTTTTTGAGATTTGTTTCTTAATTAAAAATATATCTTTCATATTCTATTTGTATCTGTTGCAACATTTAGACTTTTGGTCCAGTTTGGACTAATAAAGATGTTGAAATAATAAACTATAAACGTATTCTTTCAATACTATAATTTGAGGGCTTTACGAAATCCATTAGTTGTCTATTGTTGCAATGAGAATGAGATGAGAAAGAGAGTCATTTCAAAGGAAAAAGTATCACTATTTTCTGAGCACAGCTTTGCACGTGTTAATAAGCAGGTGAGAGGGACGTAGTAAGAGCGAAATGAATTCATAATGGACGGGAAAGCATGCACTTGACATGCCATCCGATATGGATGGTATGGGTCACGAAAGAGACCTTCGAGGAGACGCCAGATTCCATCCACACACACACACAAGAGAAGTAACGATCGAATGTTGGAGTGGTGCGAAGAGAAAGATGAGAGCAAGGGCCACCGTTCCGAGTGGTTATTTCAGTTACACGGACTCTCCACCTCCTTTCGACGTTACATAACGGATTGCTGGATTCTCACGCGTTTTTTTCCCCCCGCAAAATCGCTTAAATTAATTAACCGTGGACGAAAATGAACGGATAACTGTTTACAGGTTTGTGTGCACGAATTAGTTTCGAATTGGAATTGCGCATATTTAAGCGTCCCGGCGAATCCACCCAACGGCGGAGGTGGGAGAGGGCTTATCTCTATGCAGATTGGGATTTGATCACGAGCCGGGGTGGTCGTAGTCCGCCCCAATTAATTGCGTTTATGTGCCTTAAATGATATGTTTGTGTTTGCTCACCGGGCCCGAATTTATCATTCATACCTAATTATAATTAACAGAGGCGCGCGCGTGTACGAGCCGATGGATTTGACCTAATTTCAATGGAAAATCCCGCAAAAAGCGCGTCCATCTGTAACACCGTTTTTTTTTTTGCACAAAATTGCTATACTTTTTTTGCGTTCTCCTCTAATCACCGAAATCGATCGGCGTTGCGAACAACAACAATGCAAATTGATTAAACGATCACGGGTCATACGGACGTGATGCATTAGACGCGGAGATGATTAATTGCCACGCACGAATCCGATATTCCGTCATCATTTGCCCCTTCAGCTGCAAGCGAAACTCGATCGATGGTAATTCATTAAAACAAAACTTGCGAAAAAATGGCGTTGTTTAGCATTATCTTGACTAAAGAATTGCAAATTATCATTACGTCTGAAAGGAAGAAGTTAGGTTAGAACGAGTCTCGGAGAAGAAGATTTAGAGCGTCAGCAAATGGCGAACGCAAAAAATAGGGTTGTTTTAAGCGGATTAGGAAGTTTCCGAAAGCTAAGATGTAATGAGTAACTTTCAAAGCAGTGTTCTTCAACCTGTCGTTAGGCAGGTTGAAGAACTTGCAACTTGAATTAGATCAACAAAAAGTAAGTTTGTATTCATCAATTATTGGTACGAATTGTGTCGAAAGGTTAACAACCTAGGTCTTTCGAAAATAAACGATTTAACATATTCCTGGAGGAAATAACAAGGAGAATAATCCAACTCCAGATGACCCTTTCCTCTTCAGTGTAGCATTAGCCCTCAGAAAACCCAGTTAATGCAAAAAGTTAGTTGTTAAGCTATTATCCAGAATAAGTCATTTGGATGTTTTTGTAGCTTATTTTGGTATATGCTACTATACCAAAGATCCTCGTGAATTCTCCTATTTGTAATGTACCATGGAGCTATGATTCTTCTTAGGCTTTTCCACTGAAATCTTCGTATAATAGCTATATTAGATTTGTAATAAAACAATGAATTCCGTTCATACATTTTGCAATTTCCGACGAAAACCTTCTAAAATTGAAAATGAGATTACATGAATTTAATAAACTTTGCGTGCTTCGATAATTAATTGAAAATCGTACAATTCGTTGCATTTTTTTTTCTGTTGTTGTGGGGTAAATTCAATTTGCACGAACAAATAAAAATGCGCCGTTCCAATAAATAATGCATTTCATTATCGACGAGTAATGGAAATTTGATATTTTACTTTCCGCTGTTTTATTATTAATATTTTGAATACAAAAACAAATATATTTATACAACAAAACGAACGATACGTTCATCAGTGAGTTGTGTTTAATTAAAAAAAAAATAAAAGAGTGTAATCGATAGCACCCGGCGCCTCCACCGTATTTTCCGACCTAATTGGGTCTACTTTTGCAGTCATTTTCGTATGTCGAATACGTTTATATTCGTTATTTGTATTCCTATCAGTACGTGCATATTGATCGAAACGAATTTGCTCATAATTTACAATTCGTAATTTCTTGTCTTTAATAATGATGTGCAAATGAACATGCACTCTTTGTGTCGCCTAAACGTTTCAGGAATTGACACGTTTGTGTTAAAGGCATGCAACCAAACATACAGCTAGAAATGCTTCACATGTAACCTGATTTTCCAATTTCAGAATTTTCAGTCACTGTCTCAATTTTTTTTCACTAGTTTTTGGTCCTGAATTTGTAGAATTTGTCCCGAAAACATTAGTGTTACAATGTAAAAGTTTGAATGTTTGTGATGAATTCCTAACTTGGAAATTTGTCCAACTTATGAGTAATTTGCAATATGGAATTGTTTTTATAGAAACACCAAAGTATTGTTGGCGTTTTCGCGTGTGATGTTGTGTGAGGTACACCCCTTAGAAGGGAAACAGTGTTAAGTGAGCAAAACCTTTCAGACGTTTCTGGTACGTGTAATGCAATATCTCTTTGCGTTTCATGTGCGCTGCGTTAAGAGCGCCGTTTAAAGTATCGTTAATAAGTTTGGGGTTGATTCGATCCGTGGAAGGGCGCAGACTTCGGGGTCAATGTATGCTAGTGCCAGGAATTAGAAATTCAGCGAAACGCACGTGAAATAATAAGGAGCAGAAGGAGCCTCTTCTTTTATATAAATTGACCGAAACACGTAGGAATTTCACAATTTGCGCCAAACGTGAGCACGGATGCTGTGGGGGTGGAAACTGTCCGTGCGCGCGGGTATTAGAAATTTTTAATCAAGAAGCTCGTCGCAGCAGTCCTGGACTGGCTGGACCAGCATCGCATTCCTAGGTACTACGAGGATAAATGCAGGCCTTGGGAGTCTCCGCATCTCTTCCCCGAAGCCATCATCATAATCATCCGTGTCCCTCGCTAACAACCGGCTCCTCCTCCTGCTCTCATCTTCTTCGCTCGCTCTCCGACATGGCTTTACAAGCAAGCAACAAAACGCAACGGTATGAAATAACATGTTATTGGAATGGCTTGGCTCCAATTTTGTGCTCGGATTCCTTCTGCATACCTTCGCAGCGCCCGGATCGCATTAACATACCTTCCTTCCTCTCTGCGCGTTACGTGATAATCATTTCCGCGCCCTCCCGCCTCCACCACCTCCCTAACATTAGTTGCCGCATCCTCCCTATTCTCACTTCATAATTGCTGCAATATTGTATGCACTTTGTTCAATCTTCCGAATGATAAACACAACTTCATGAGAATACGTTTATCCAACATCAAATACACCCCAAACTTCAAACAAATTAAATTACTTTCAATTAAAAGATTATTACTTTGGCTGAAAGACATTAGAGCCCTTTGGCCCAAATTGGAGATGTTGAAATAAAAATAGTATTACATTAAAGAATATTACAGTCTAATGATCAATGACCATTTTGTCTTCTTTAATTAAGTGTTTTTTTTTACAAAAATCAACATCAGTAATCATCTTCAATATAATTGAAGTTGTAAAATAAGGTCTTTTCTAATCGTTTTCTTGGTTTTTCATAATAAATTATTGCCTTAACCAAATCGAAATGTTTAAGAATCTTGTAAATTTAGCTTTTACTTTTGGGAAATATGTAAACTGAATCGATACAATAATTAGTATTAGTGGATAAGTCAATGAGAAAAAATCTCAGTCAATATTCAACATACATTTTCATCAGAATTCCTGAAAATAAATTGTTGTTATGATAGGTGGTTTGCGTCGATTGAAGAAAGAACAACTTGTGTGGAACTCGATATACATCTAAAGACTTCTATCTTTATACTGTTGTTACATTACAGAATGACTTAAGTGACATGTGTTGTTGGTTGCAGCAATCAAGCTTCTATTACAAGTCTAACATAATTCGTAATATTTAAGAATAATGCATCAATTTACTTATGGAAAATACACTGAAACAATATCTCAATATTTTCAAGAGAGAATTCCTGAAAATAAACTACCTTGACTTGATGGGTCTCAATGCTATACAATCATAATCGATCATTGTTATATAATTTAAAATATTGCGTTGTTGTTAAGTCTTCATTAAATTGATATTTAGATCAAACGATACTTATATTTAACTCGATATACATCTAAAGACTTCTATCTTTATACTGTTGTTACATTACAGAATGACTTAAGTGACATGTGTTGTTGGTTGCAGCAAGCAAGCTTCTATTACAACTCTAACATAAATCGTAATATTTAAGAATAATGCATCAATTTACTTATGGAAAATACAATGAAACAATATCTGAATATTTTCAAGAGAGAAATCCTGAAAATAAACTACCTTGCCTTGATGAGTCTCATGAGCTGCATAATCATAATCGATCATTGTTATATAATTTAAAATATTGCGTTGTTGTTAAGTCTCCTTAATTTGATATTTAGATCAAACGATACGAACTTTCTTTCTGTGCACGTATTTTCCGCGGAATGTTAAGTTTATTATTTCGTAATACGTTGTTTGTTTTTTTTTCTCTTCATTTTCTGGTTGATGTTGTTGTTGTTGTTTCTTTCTAATTACCTGTCATGCCACGTCCAATCTTAACGTGTTATCATTACGGTCACGAAACGCACAGGTGCAAAAATCAATTTTCGAGCGAGAGGGCGTATGTCAATGGCACATAAAGCCCTCCCCAAGTTTAAAATTAATTGCCACCTTTATTGGCAACCCGAAAATTACCATGTAAATAATTACCAAAAAAAAACTATGTATGTTAAAAAGGCGTCTCTTTACGTTAATTTATCGCCTTTTTCTTAATTAAGATTTTTTTATTAAAAGTATTATGTTTAAAACTGTTATTTTTTGTCGTTTGGACGCAGTTATACAAATGTTAAACTTGAAGATAAATATTAAATGTTATTCTTTGATTTAAAAAGAACTTTTGAAGACGGCTTTCGTCGGGGAAAAGTTTGCTTGTTATTAGAGTAATAACACTAATGTTAATTAATGTAATCCGGGGATCTCGCTCAGTGCTCATCAGCCCTGCTGATTGGACTGAACTCTGCCCATTATCTTTGTTCATCGGTGCCGTTTAATGCGGTTTGCGAAGGGAATTATGAACTTGGGATCAATCTAAGCTGTGCGCACATTCGGAAAAATCAATCCTTCCGCCTCCGGATATGCAAATGGGGGTCCGTCTTGAGGGTCATCTGGAACGAAACTACAACTTCGCAGACCGGATTCCATAATTAAGCGACTCGTGAGATTTGAATAAACCGAAACGTTTGCTCCAGTTTCGACCTCCTCAGGTTCATCTTCTGCTCCCTTTCTTTTCGCATCTTCTTTCATCCCCGGCGTCATTAAATGTGCTCAGATACACGTGATTCGGCGTCTCTGGAGGTTATTCAACTTCTTTCATCGCGGGGTCATCCATTCTGCTGCCTCGGGTCGCTCTTTATGTGCATTTTATCTATGCACCCTCTCCATTCGATTTCGCTTTCAGCACTGCATCCACCTTCGCACCGGGGAATCCCCCATCTGCACTTTTCAATGTTTAACGAAACAGAACAATTACTGTTTACTCGTCCCTTATTTCAATTGTACACTTAGCAAATTGGATTCCACGCTTCGGATTCTATACATAATTTAAATGTTGCACTAGCAAAACTCCAACAAACGAAAATTGCGCGCTTTTTGAACGTTTTATTCATGGATAATTTTAAAAATTCAACTAGTTAAAGTACAACGACTGCTTCCCGTTAATTTTTAAAACGACATTTGACACATATTGACACGTGAACGAGAAAACTGAAGTTGTGAAATTTTAACCAGCTCAAAGTGCACTTTCTGTGTGCGCTGTGAAATGAAATTTTCAGTCAGAAAAGTTGTAATGTATTATTTATAGTTGATAATATATAATAATATAGATTATAAACCCACACAATACTATATAAAGTATATAAAGAAATAGTATGAAGAGAAAGTATACCAACCACTGAAATGTAATAATCTCTGCTTTGGAATTGCGTTAGCTTTACTTACAGTTATGTCATTCTATTTGCGCACATTTTTATGTGCAATTCATAACAGAACAAACGCATTCCTGTATTCATTCTTCGCCCTTAAGCTCTTGGAGATAATCTCGGAGCACCAAATTGAAACTCTCAACATTTCCTTCCTCTTGTATCGTATGCAACAATGGAAAACATTGTCTTTCCCCCCGACGACTAGATTATCCTTTTGATGTTGTTCATACGTTGTTTTCAATTCGACATTTTCAGAGTGAGGAAATGGAAGTGAATCTTCCGAAAAACCGGTACACATGAATACAGAAATAATGCGTTCGGACCGGCACGAAAAGCGGGCGAACTTCCGGAAAAGAGGTCTGCGGCACGGAAGTCGCCCCCCTCGTTTCCTTGTTGGATTTAAAGCCCGGCCGAAGCTTCCCCCCATTGTTTCGCCGCAGAATGCTTTACATCCCCGCTTCCTGTTTATGATTGTGGTGTTTATGGTCCCTTAAACGATTGCATTTAATGACATTTATCTTTTTCATTGTTGACGTTGTTGTTGTTGTTGCCTTTTCCACCTGATAAATGCGGAAAAAAATGGAATCCTGTCTCCCTTTCACCCAACCCTCCAAACGTGGAAAGGCAACGGCGATAAAGTTAATCCGATTTGAAGGAATTTCCAATCTACGGGTCGCACAAAAGCGCATAAATCTGCCTGCCTCGTGACCGAAAAAAACAAACGAAATACTCCCTGTCCTATATGTATAGTCCTGAATCCTGAATGAAAGACATGCCAGGAAGATCCTTGATTCCCCCTCGTCCATCCACCCCCCACCCCCCACTGGGGTCGTATTAAATTAGTGAATTTTAAACGGCGAGGCGAAACTTTATTTACATTCAGTACTTCCCTCGTGTAATCCAATCATGAATAACACAATTTTGCGAAAATTGTCGTGTTGCGGTGGCGGCCAAGAAATTAATCTAATTTTCTGTTTTACATTTCTTGTTGCAGGTGAGTTACTCTCTCCCATCCATTACGAATTCTGAAATTGCTCTCCCGTGGTAAGTTTTTTGTTGTTGTTGTTTGTTTGTTTTTTGGGAAAAGGAAACTTGGAAAGTTACGAGGAAAATAAAATCTGCATCTGCTGGATAGTTTATAAAGTAATTAGCGTTACGTAATTTCGTTTTTGTGCAGGACAATATTTCAAAAAAATGTTAAAAAGTGACTTGTAAATAATTAAATCTTATTTTTGCTGAAATGGTTTAACAATTCGCAGAGTTTGATTCAAAAAAAATGGGTGGGGAAATCGATTACGTTTCATCCCTTATGGCGACTGTTAACATCCCTTATACTGACTGAATAACAACAAAAAAGCTCGACTGAACTGAAACAGCTTTATCATCGCTTTCGTACTGACGAGTATTAATTAACTCCACGTTTTGATGGGCGCGCGTTAAAAACTTAATTATTTGTTTTTATTGGCTAAAATTTTAACGATTCGCCGCTCAGCCGGGGCCGCGCAATAAAAGTTTTTAATTAATAAAATAAACACATTTCATTGCGCGTCGACGAGAATGAAAAACTTGATGTTAAATCTTGTTTTTTTTTTTTTAAATATTTCACAACTGTACTTATTGATTGTCAGTTTCCTAAACTCGTACTTCTAATTTATTAGTCGCGAATGTGATCAAAGTATGAGTTTTTCAATTTAGAAGCTAGCTTACTGTAACTGGCCTAATAAGACTCGTTTATCAACTTAAGTTTAGGGTGGTGCTACATAGGAGACTAGTTTCTTTAATAGTAATGTGGGATAAACTATTGGGTACTCTTCAGCGAGGGAAAGGGATTACTATGTTTTACTTGAACAACAGATGGCAACATAATCCTCATAGTACCTTTACATTTTTTTTTTGAAGATTTAGGCTTAGGTCTTTTTCCATCTTCTATATCTTGGAAAAGTATCCCATTTAGTCTGAGATGAGACTAATTTTGTTCAGTTTACATATTCATATTTCAAATGTGAATATTTGCTAATAATGGAATTAATGAGAAGCCAAAGGACAATAGTTTAGGGCAATTCCGCGGATACATGTGTGTGCAACAGCGGTTAAACACACAATTCCAATCCTGTTTGACAATAGCTGATGTAAACATAATTTATCGATGTCAACAGTCCGATTCGTCTCATTTGACTGTCATGTGCTCCAGCGTAAAGGAGAGTTCTGCGTTTCAACATATTAATTGCGAAACGTTTAAATTACTTCGAGTACGCGCAAATAATTGCATTCCCATTGAAAATAACCAATCGAATTGTGCGGAATCCTCCTCCTCCTCGTGAAGGCTTCGCTCACCAATAATAATGTTGCTATTATCTGTTCATACTGTGCGGACGGATCCTGACGTTCGGCGAAACCGGATCGGATAGACGAACAAAGGTGCGCCATTAATTAATTATAATTGCTTCGCCATTAACAGACCAGCACAAAGACCACGGGCTGCGGATGAATACGCCGGAGTATGGATTTCGGACGAGAAGATACATCACGAAACCATAGAGGTATTAACTACTATATCTACGGTCGTTTTAAACAAATACCAGCGAAAGAGAGCGTGTTACGCGAAAGGGGACAAAAGAGCCTAACCGAAATGCCAGTCATTGGCACTGCAATTTCAATTTTTCGTGATTTCGACACAGTCGGGGAGAAATCGAATGTCGGGATTATGATTTTCGGGATTTATACGCGTTGGGTGTACGCTATTGATTTTCGGAATGAATGGGCGTTTATTACAGCTGTAATTTTATTTATAATTTTGGATTGGCACATGACTGATTTCGCATTGGTTTCAATGTCCATTTCGGCTTGCAAATTTAATCCGCTGCAAACCGGAATATCGTTCGGACGGTCGGGCAGAAACCACAACATCAAAGAGGAGTGTATCCGGAGGGGAAGAGATTGCGACCAGACTTTTCATCATTTTTATATCAATTTCGTGGTTTTCCGGAAGATGGGCC
>JAFMTC010002841.1:80667-99031 GCA_018845635.1 Nicrophorus orbicollis | reverse complement strand
TTAAGAATGTGATATGCAGTTTGCAAAACACAAATAAATAAGTAGTTCACACATAGAATACATTTCTTATATTGTATTTGAATTACCACACACCTCGCCACACCACTCGCCTGAAAGAGCCACGTGCGGCTCCCACAGGCCACGTTATGACCACCCATGCTATACAGATAGTTTAGATATATGTCATACAAAAGTGAGTATAGCAATTGTTATATTTTGATATATTGTTACCAATAATGGTTATTTTAATAACTAGAATTATTTCTCCTATTATAATGTTTGAAGTAACGATGATTACAATCATACCTAATATATAAAACTACATTTATAGTTTTATTTACATTACTACTAACTATTTATTAAATAAGTAAAAATCTTCTATTGTTGATCCGTCTTTTATTTTTCTTATATTGATCACAATAAATGTACGATGATAGTCTAGTATGTAAATACCAAATGCATGAGCGATTGCTATGTTGAAGAATTCGAAAGTGCGCCTCTTAAAGCTTATTTGAAGAGAAAACAACGAAATCTCTTCAAATCAAATATCGTGGGTTGAACATTCGGTGTAAGTCCATCGGTGAAAGGACTTACATGGTTTCCATCTCAAGTTGAAACTCTGCAGCGACTTGCCAAGTAACTAGAGATATTTATCTATTCTCAATCTGAAATTCTATTCATGAAATTGATATTGGGAATGATTACTAAAAATAATATTTGCAATAATTGTTCAGTTTAATAATTGTTAATTTATATTTTTGTATGTATAGATTCTAAAGAAATGCTAATATGTATAATTCGTTCGAAATTAGTAAATCCTTCGTCAATGTTCCAAATGCTATATATCCAACACAGATTTCTGTATATAGGTAATATACATCTTAACTTTAAATATAACTGAAGCAGTTACAACATTTATTTTGTACAATTATAATATATAAAAATCGTTATCAAAAATTCTTTATTGATTTTACTAATTTTTTATACTTCAAGTTATTATAAAGCATGTTTACCTAATCACATAACAACGGTACTCAAAAAGACATTAAATTTTCCTTTTTTTCCTTCGACGTCAAATAATATTTCAAGCTTTTCTTTCACTCTTCCAATTATCTTTTACAACAATCGGATCTTAAAACTTAGTAATAAAGTTATTTTCTGCATTTATTCATAATAAATTATGTTTATTCGTTTCGGTGGACTCACAACTATTGATTATATACAAATTTGTTTCATAAAGCTTGTCGTCGCATTGGTAATAATTTTTGTCTGTATTATATATCATTTGCAATAACTTCGAATTTGACTGTCAATATTAGAATAAATTGCTTTCTATATATTTTGGACGAAGGACCAAGATTCGTGTCTTAAATATACTTGACTCATTAAGTTAGTATAAGAAGACTGACTTAACATAATTTCTACGAAACCTATATTTCCTAGCCAACTTCTAGATGACGAGCAATGACACGTTTCACAACACTATTAATTTCTCCTAATATCATTTATTAACTCAAACGTAAAGGAAATACTACACAATATTTGTATAATATGGTGCTCTTCCATGGAGTATAAGGCTGCACTTAATCAGCCATTTTTATCCTTTTTCTTAAATTATTTTTAGTCATAAAAAATTTTAAATTTTCATTTAAATTACACTATAATTTGACAAAAAAACGTTTTTTTGTATAAATAGTAAATTAGTTATTAATAAAAATAAACCAAAATTATACTCTAATTTATGGACCGACTAAAATGTTTTGTTTTTCTAAAGAAAATTCACAGTTGCAAGAATATGAAACAGAAATCAGAGCTTTTCATAACTTATGCAAAGTAATTGTAATATAATAGAGTTTTAATATAAGAATATTAATGTGGAAATAAAGTAATTGGGGCAAATAAAACGAAATTTCTTAATTTATATTTAAGCTGTTCCCCGTCCAATATAGTAGTAACTTGGTATGCAGCACGGCAGATGTCTGACACAGAAATACCGCTTCCGAGCGAAGGGAGAACAACTAGAAATAAAGTTTAGAAAACTTTAACGGTTGTTACGTGAAAACTCACAACTCTCGACTGAGAATAACTTGCTAATTTACAAAGCTATATTGAAACTTGTCCAGACCTACAGCGCACATCTACAGGCAATGAAACGTGAATCAGAGCATTTCTTGTAGTCTATCAACAATTCCATCAATGTATAACTCTTAATTTTGTCTTCAAAATGATTCGTCAAATGATTGAAATTTTATTACCAAATTTATATTTTATTCCTGATTTTTTAGTGTGAATGTTAAATAAATTTTCAATATATTTATATAATAGATACTAAGTTCTTAATATTCAATTGATTTATTTATTTTTACAAGTTATAATTATTAGACGAATTGATGATAATTTCTTTTATTTTTTATTTATTTTTTTTGAGGGAAATTAATTGTAACATTGATAATATTTGGCATTTATCCTCATAGTTTATTATAAGATAAAATTATTTTTTATGATTAACTTTTAGTAAAGTATATAGATTATTAATTTTATTGGCCAAATCGTTAAAGTAGCCGTTAAAGATTCTAGGTTCTATTTCCACCTAAAACACAGTTTTAAATTGATTAATTGTAATCAGTAATATGAACAAGAACAAATATTTTGTAAATACTTACGAATAGCTTAAATAATTGTTGAATTGAATTGTTTGTTGAACAGGTTTATACCCATTAGTTTCATTTGTGTATCCAATTAATATTTTCTCGCGTGAAACAATTTTATTTTCAGTCCGACCCTGACCGTACCGTAATTACAATTGTGTTTGTAGAATGAAGGTAGCAGCAAAAGTTTTCGAGGATATCGCGTGCATGAAAATGAAGAGAAACTGTCCGTGCAGCGGGTTACGTAATAGCGGGAACAGTGAAATGGCTGCAGTAAATTAGTCAAGCTGAAATAAGCTGCGTAGTTGGCGTCCGAAAACCGGACTGCGGTCGGCGCTAAAACGATAATTAAAATCTGAATAAATAATTTCCATCCGTAATTAGCAACATTGCATGCAATTAACTAATTATTAATGATAATAATACACAAAAAATGTGTTATTTGCTCCTCTTTCGAATCGATCAGGAGATTGTTCGATTGTATTCGAAATGATACAATTAAAACTATAATAACAGCAGCAGAAACAAGAAAGGGTGTGATATAAAACGGCGAGAAACTGGTCTGTGCTGATTGATCGACGGGACGGCGAAGGGCGCAAATTACAGCCAGAGGTGGAGAGAGTTCGAACACGAGAGGGAGAGATAGAGACAGATAGATCGTGTGTTAAATTAATCAGATTTTCATTAAGGCTATATAGCCAAGCTAGGCAATTAATAATAGAACGAGCTATCAGTCAGTCAATGAAACAAAGTTACGTGAGCGGAAAAACAAATAAGTTTTCGTACGCCAATCATCCACTTAAAGTTTTCTTCGAAATTACCATTCACCGTGTATCGTCAGTAAAAAGTAAAGAACCACTACGATAGTTTAGAGCTAAGGAAAGTTGACTATGACGTGAAAGTGTAGATGTTGCGACAATAACTTCTCATATGATATTCTAAGAAGAGCAACTCGCTGTTTACATTTTTTTTGTAATTTTCATATTAAAACGATTGTACGTAAGTACTAAAAAAGATAAATTTAACTTACGGTAAAAATTATATTTCAAATAACTTCTTCGTAACAAAGAAATATGTGAATATTAGAAATTATACAGTAAATAAAATTTGTATCACTTAACTTTTCTTTATTTAATTGCTATTGTATTTTTGTAATTCAAACAATAAATAGTATTAATTTTTATAATAATATTTATATTTATAATTATAAATTAATAATGCAATATAATTTATTGGGCAGAAAATATATAATTCTAAATAAATAAGAATATAATATCAACAAAGGCTGGCCAAAGGGCTATCGACCTTGGTATTTCCGCCGTTGAATATTACTATTAATTATGATACTTAAATAAACACAAATAACAGAGAAAATAAATGAAGATACTGAGAAAATAGGAAAGAGAAAGAACTTAATTGTGGGGTCAATAGATACTAGTTTAGGGTACATGTAGGATACTTATATTCAGGAAGAGTTATTGGGTTTCGAGGGATACACAATTTGGAAAGATAATATATAGTGGAATCTTTCAGATAAATTTATGGGAAAGGGAGAGGATCTATCAAGTACTGGATTTTTTTTTTTTGAATAGAGGTCATTCAGAGGGTTATGAAGCGGTTTGTTTGGATGATGGAAAATTTTTGAAAAATATAATAATTTCTTATTAAAAAGTAATTATATACTAATAATTATAATTACTTAAATTTTAATTCTGTATATTCTTCTATTTATCACTAATTGAATTTATCTTCTTTGCCTAATGATATTGAAATTTGTGAATAATTATTTGTGGATGCGCCGGGTATTTAGAGATGGAAATTGATTAACTTTTGAAGTGTCTCCAACATTATTGTATTTTACAAAAATACAATAGTAATGTTATAATGTTACATTTAAGAAATTATACATGAAAGTTTGAAATTGAAACTTAAAAGACTACGTTAAGTTTTGTAAACTATCTTAGTAAATAATATTTGTAATTACTTTATATTCAGTATTCTATATGATCATTATTGTGTAATTGATGCACTGCATCTTGTGCACTAAGATTGCAGTTCGGACTACTATCAATGCGAATTAGGTGCGGAATTCTCCTTAAAGTCGAACTTTCAGCTTTCGAAATTCATTACTGAGTCGCATTATATGAAGTTACCCTTAAACTTTACACTGGGGGCCGCCGAGAAGTCCCCGTAAACTTCCTGCATATGTTCAACAATTTTCTCTTATAGTCGAAATACTTTGTAACTTGCAGCACTACTTTGGCTGTTACGAGCTTCATTACGTATTTAAAACAAGTGTTCCGGGTATAATATGTATTTGCAGAAGCGAGAACGAAGAAGCTGCGCTTTGTAATTACAACGGGATTAAAATAAATTTGAAGAAATTCCTTTGTTCGCTACATTACTTTTTTCTGAGGCGCAAAAAAATCAATGCTATTCCCATGGCCATTATTTCGGCATTAGCCCGAAGCCACTTATTTATACATTTTCTGTGGGCGGAAGGCGCAAGTGCCCTGCAGGTGCAGGGCCGACCGAGTGAATTATGTTTTATATGGGCAAATCCTTTCCCAAATCACACATAAGCCCACGGAATTAGGGAAACTTAACTACTTACCGCCACCTCCGGTAGCCGCATCAAAAGGTCAAGGTAATAAATCTACAACGTGACCCTAATAACAATCAAAAAAATGCTCCAAGGGAATTCTTTAGTTTGAGTCTATTCGAATAATTACTATTTGTGCATCTCGACATATTATCAAATGAACGTCGCGATTTGATTGAATTAAATGCGGGCGTAATAATTGTAAGAGAGGGTCGGATGATGAGCGAACGGGAGAGACCGAGCGAGAATGAAAGTTTAGAGGGATGTAATTTCACATCAAAGCGTTCGGGGATGAATGAATGAAACGTTAGTGGCGTTAAATAGCTACGGAGGTCTGGAAAACATCAAAGCCAAAGAATTCGCTGCCGCCATGCTCCTCCACCCCCTGCAGCATTTAATTATTACAGACTTCTATTATTATTAGTTTAATATTTCATCGACGTTAGTTAACGTTTTCGCTTTGTATGCTGCTTCGCATATGCTCGAGCAATCGTAAAAGTGTGAAACGCTACGAAGCAGGGGGTTGGGCATTAGCATAAAAATAAATTCCACCCCAACCCTCGCTTCGACAATTTCTATACACATGTATATATGTATAATAAACATGGCGAACCGCTTTTACGATGCCATCATCGTCTTATTATTCTTGTTCAGCTTCTTCGGCTTCTTAAAATTCTATATTGTTCCCACTTTAAGTACAAAATATATAAATTTAAGTCGTAAGTCTTTGCATGCGTTCCGCTTTTACTGCAACACTCAAACTGCTCTGGAGGGCGCTCTCTTTCCCAAGCTACTGCATATCCAGTTGAAGCACAGACAAATAAACAGGAACTGAAAATAATTCCAGGATTATCGTAGCATGGGAACTTTTACCATCGAGATATTTTAACCTTTTCAACTATAAATTTAAATGCTAACTGCAATAACACATGCTATACTCGTGTATTATCCTATTTTAGTCTCTGAAAATTAAAAATAACAATGATAACTTTATATAGCTTTACATACTTATATTTGAAATTATGGTTTAAAAATATTCTTAAGAGTATTACTCGTTTTCATCGAATAAAATATTCCTCTAATTAAAGTTGAAATTGCACCTAAAGAGAAAATTGAAATTAAATCTATGTTCAGATACATGATACTTAAAAAAAATGCGTACTTTAGTTGAAAATATACTTGACCCATTACATTTTTATGAGATGCTTGATAGTTTAGAAAAAATATTTGATTTTAATTTATCATAATTGTCTTTTATATTTTAATACAGGTTGCACTCAGTTTATTCCTTATATCAAACCTAATTATTTATTAATACAGTATAATACAAAGTACATATATTAAACATTTAAAAATATATTTTATTATAAAATAAAGTGAAATCATTTTAAACAAATAAAATATAAAAGTTTTAGATCTCTTATAAGAAATCAAGCAACGAAAATCAGTCGAGGACTATCTAAATACAGTAATACTTCGATTAATGTTTAAGACACATTTAGTATACAGTTCTTCAATCTTTTTACATCAGTGCTCTGGTTGACAGTTAACCCTTTTACCTTTTGCTGTAGCAATTGCCAGCATCATATTTAGATATTTATTTTACAGAGCATATTTCAACTACTCTCCTCTAAATTTCGGTTTAGCCAGTCTTTTCCTTCTCGTTTTTATACATAAGCCGTCGGTGCTTTTCCTTTTTGTGTTGTTTTCAGACGCATGTTGACGCATGTAAGGATTGATCGCGCCGGGCCAAGCAACGTGCTAGATTAGTATAAATTATATCCAAAATATACAAAATAATGGACAAATTCAACGTGAACTGTAAATTATAACATCGAGCAAGAAATAGTTGATGTTTCTTTGCGACTCTGCATGATTGAATTCTTCTCTATGAATCTTTCAAAGTGCTGTACGCAATTGCCACCATGAAGTGTTCCTGGATATATTTTTTTTGCTGAGGATGGCATTCCTCCTATGCAATTCTATAAACACATAAACAATATAGCACATGCCGTAATTAGTTAAATCCCAGATTCAGATGTCAAAGAGGACATTGAAGACCCGCCAGATGACACCTGGGACGAAAGCGACTGTGACCCAGAAGATGATATTCCTCTTTCAAAACATCAACCTTCGTCTTTATCACCTCTCTCAACAATAATCCCAAGAAGAACAGTCTGAATCTAGAAACACTTGCTGTGATTGATATGAGATTATATATTATAGACGGACAAGAAAAATACTGAAAGTTAGATACTTGTAGAGGTAGTACTTTCATCAGGTGTCAAAAATGACAAGTATCACTCTGCATCAACGTATTGTATTTTTATCATAAGAATTCATAATAGCTGTGTAGTAAATAAAGATGACTTATCAAATATTAGTGTCTCTAAATGTATGTCATCTACGCCTAGTGGTAGCAATTGCCACCACTCCCAAGTTTAGTCACATGAGTATTAAATTGAACAACACTTTATATGAAGGTATTCGAGATAATAATAAATAATATAGAATACAAAACAAAATCTGGACATCCGAAAAATCCAGGTCTTAAGGTTGAAATTAAAATCAACGTAAATATTAGTTAGTAACTGCAGTAAGTAATTTAATGACAGAAAATTAGAGCGGAAAGATCATTGATCCCTTTGAGGAAGTTGATTTTCCTTTAATTTAAAAATTATAGTATGCGTATCTAATCATATAATATGTTTATTTGACTGTTACAATAAATATGATTATTGTGTCTATTGGATCTAAATCTTTGATAATAAACCATAAATTGAATAACAAAGGTAAAGAAATGTAATCGGTGGAAATCATGGTAAAAACTTTATGAGACAAGCATCTGCAAATGTAGAAAATAAAATAGTGATTAATATTTTTAAAAAAACTGAAAATAGCCCTTTGTAATGAGAAAATACAATCAATCTTTTTTACTAATACTATTGATAATTATTTAGATTTATACTACATATAAAAATTTAAAGAATGATTAGAACTGTTAAAACTAAAGTTTAACAAGAGAGCAAATATTAGATGAAAAGTAAATATATATAAATTATCAAAGTTTGTTAATATTTATATCAAATTAATTAAAATTAGAACTGCTTTCATAAGTTAATATTAACTTAGATTATACGCTAATAAATACCACAAAGATGGGGCTTGATTAGAAATTTCAGTAATTAAATATACACATAGGCCCAATGTTTATATAACATAAAAGCAACAACTTTCTCCCCATAATAGCCAAATTAATATTGCAAATATTTTGCTGAAATATATTAATTATGAAATCTCTGTATAAAGTGGAAACCAATATCAATATGAAGTATCGCATCATTCGAAATTAATATGATCGGTATTTGCATAAATTATATGTATTTAGTCTATTCAAACATGAAATTAAAACACGATCTGACCGTGCGTAATACACCTAGTTACGATTTTTGGAACAGTTTTTCAGAACAGTTTATTCAATAAAATTATAATAACTACCTTGAACATAATTTTGAACTCATATATTAACGATTACGTAAGTAGTTTTAAAAATATTTAATAAACAAAATTTTAAAAGGTTGAAAATGTGGTTTTCTCAAATACACCCATACTCCATTTTACGGCTTAGATACGTTCCACGAAACTTGGTCGCAAAGCGAAAAGCCGTATAAGGAATCAATTATTGCGCAAGATTGGCAAGATTGGTAGATATATCGACATCGAAAAAAGTTTTTTTTGCCGTTATAGCGAAACATTTTAGGCCGTAAATCAAAAACGTGCCTTAATTGAAGAGGGCTAAATGCCGTCTGAAGAGCGGCCGTATAGCGAGGTATGGGTATAGTCATCTGGTCTAAATGGAAATTATATAAACTTTATACCGTCGACTGTGGACATACATAAATAATAATATAAAAAAATCGTCTCGTCTGCATATCTGGATACGCTTTTAATTTTATTTCTCTACTTGCCATTTCACTCCAGTCCTTTTTTAAACCGTTCCTTTTGCAGGAGTGATTAAAACAAAACGTCGCTAGCGCCGGCGATAATTAAAAGCGACTTTTATGAAGTTTTCCGCGAGTTTATGAAAACTTTCGCCGCGATTGAGAGAGACCCATTCCAATTTTTCTTTATTTATTTATTATTCCAGGCTCCATTTCTAGATCTCAGCTTTTTGCGCAAACACACATATTCTTTAAATACACAAATAAATAAACAAACTTTTTAGTGATTTATACGACGAAACGAAACTAAAAGAGAGAGAGAGGGATAAAGAAAGAGAGAAGAAGCACATTTCTTGCATGCATAATAAGGATTTCTGTGGAAATCCTTTTTCCATTTCCTTTTATGCGTCGATATTATCAATAAAAGTCTCCGCGTTTTGGGCAAGAGGAAAGAGAAATATTCATCTTTATGCA
This sequence comes from Nicrophorus orbicollis, assembly GCA_018845635.1. Taxonomy (NCBI): domain Eukaryota; kingdom Metazoa; phylum Arthropoda; class Insecta; order Coleoptera; family Silphidae; genus Nicrophorus; species Nicrophorus orbicollis. The sequence goes on along the minus strand of JAFMTC010002841.1, from coordinate 89,366 downwards.
AATTGGAACGATGGTGGAGTAGAAAGGGAGAAAAATAACGGGCACCTCAACCCAAGGGGGTTCCCTCTTTTTATTCACTGAAAATGGGAGATTTCCGTGTCCTCTTCAATCGCTCTCATAGAGTATAGAGAAATGTCAAATCTGTTTGACAATCTCGGGTGTATTCGTTCTCGTTTTAATAGTAAATAATCCGATTGTTTTTCATACCCAAACCTCTCCACAAAACGGCTTACTCTTCTTACTCAAAGACTTCATCCCTTTCTCTTCTCTCTCTCTCTCTCTCAAAGTCAGTCTTATGACGCACGACTGTTAACTTCCACGAAAGTTGGTAATTAAAATACACTCCAGTCCCTAGCGATTTAATAAGCTACAAATAATTAAACTTCGCATAAATTTCACTCCCACTCTATCGCAGCATCTTTCGCCCGACAAACATACACTCATTTGTATAACATTTACTTTGCGAACTTACTCAATCGATTGCGAGAAACTCTGTAGGGATGCGGGGCCGAAACATTATAAAAGAAAAGCCTTAGGGGCGGATGAAGCGCAGTTCGAACGACGGGTGGTCGAGGGGCCGGAGGAGGATTGGAGTCGCGAATCGGATGTGCCTAATTGAGTGTGCTTCGGCTTTTTAATCAATGCAAAGCTTTCCAAAATTGTTGTACGGCTTCGGTAGATACAAATTAACTTCGTGTTCTGAAAAGGGGATGAAAAGAAATCAACATAATTGCGCGACCCGGCGCCTCCACATCGGAGCACCCGCACAATCCCACACAGAAAACACACAGCAGTGGATGATAAAAGGCATCCAATTAATGCTTCGGATTCGTTCAACAACTCTAGTTATTTCTATTAAATTTAGATGTTTGTTCGACCTACATTAATTCGATTATAACAGAAATTAATTCGAGTATTTTAAGCACAAGACAAAATATACATTTGTGAGATGAAAAAATATATATAACCGGAGGAGGTGGGTGTAAAATGGTGAAAAAGAAATATTGGCTATGAATAAAATTTCGGTGAAAGCGAGGAAAGCTGCAAAAAAATTGGAATTATATTACTTTTCACGACATTTCTACGCTATAAATTTAATTTCAATTTATTACAGATATATATATATAATTGTCAAAGTAAGAGCAATTCATACTTTTTTCTTGATGCATGTTTCTTACTGAAAAAATTATATAATTTCTAATTAAAATTTATATTATTTTGAAATCATTATTTATAATCTACATGATAACAATTAATCGGTAAATTAAATAATGAACATAAATAAATAATAATAAAGATACAATCATTTAGATTTCAGTACATTATATAAGAAAATAATTATTATTTGGAATATTAAAGATGTTTATATAAATAATAATTCAGAATATAATTATCACTTCTAGAATCTATAAAAACTTGATTTATTTGCAAGTATTAATTAATAAAAATCATTTATTTTCGTACATAATTTTTATATTCAGGCGTTCAAAATCTTTAGAGTAAAACTTCGCATAGTGCGGTATGGAAGAGCACTGATTCACTAGACAAGATTAAAAAATATGTAAATAAGTAAATCTTCGTTAGATAAAATAAATATTTTCTGTTGTTTCATTTATTTTCTAACACAATTATACATTACATAAATAATGAAATGAAAATGAAATAATTACTAATGTATTCATAAAAATAGTGAAAATTATATATCTGATCAATTAAATTAATTATTGAGAACTGCAGTGAAATGAAAACTTAAATATCAAAGATAATTTTCTTGGCATACATTTGTATCACGTAGAAAATAACTGACATTTCCAAAACGATTTCACCATTTAATTTGAAATAAATAATCATAATTTAAAAGAAAAATGCATCGTTGTTCAAATCGTAATTCCCATATATTTAAGTAACAATTCATATTTCGAACGGAATTCGGTTTAGGAACATAAAACTTCGTTTAAATGTAAACGTTTTCTGATTAGAATTTGAACTGGTAAAATGATTTGTGAGTAATAATATTTGTTTTCAAACATATTTTAAGACTTATGATCAATAATGGAAATGGTATAAAAAATATAGTTTATCGACTTTAAAAAATGAAACAATCATTATTTAAATAAAATGATTGCAAAAGAACAGGCAAAACGTATGGTTTAGTATTCACAAAATTGACATTGTTTATTCTATGGTGAAAAAGTACATTATGGTATCTTCTACAAAACTTAATACAGTTATATTATGTGTAATAAATATATAACACAAATGTATAGAAAAAATAATAAAAACGTATAACAATTATTGGTTTCATCTATTCTTTAAGTTATTGTTTTTTTTTAAATTTAAAGTTTATTTATAAATTAGTTATGGAAAATAAAATGTTTACAACCTGTTATACATTTGCTAATGAAAAGAACAATTTCGTGTATTTAGCTGTTAGGGATTGAAAAGCAAATTACATTTTCAATTACGGTTGCATGTCGGAGTGCAGACGCCAAAATAATATTAGGATTGTTCTATAAAAGCTCTTCTAACGGCAGCTTAAACGCTGGCTTTCATTCCCCAATTAAGACCCTTCTCTTTCCCAACCATCCCAGCGCCGAAAGGAAAAAAAATGGAAAAAAATAAAGCAAAAAGCACGCTAACAAACGGACAAAAAGATCTTAAGTGCGAGATCGATGCAATTTGCTCGATTGAAACTCAACCGCTTCAATTAACATTTATTAAGCGATCGATTTTAATTAGCGACAACATTGCATTTAATGACTTCGTGTTTTAATGCAGAGACAATGTGGTGTAATGTAATACAAACTTATTTGAAAACTACGACGGAATATTAGATTTATTATATGTTTTCTTTTATATTTCATAAAGATCTATCTATCTATATATGTTTTGTATCTTAATTAAAACCATATATTATTGAAATTTCTATACTTTAACAATCATCTAAAAATTATAATTTTAGACACGAAATTTTCAAGTCAAAAAATATATAGCATTCAACTCATTTCTCTGTACACATTTCGTTTAATATTTTATTTCTTTTTACATTCAAGTAGTAATTACTTTATGGAAACTAAGTTCTCGCTGGAAATAGTTTAATTTAATGAAAAATGTTACTTTATAAAGAGTATTCCTGATAACTTTAAATAATTATTAAAAATTCTGGACTAACTGAAGCCAGTTTCTATATAATTCGATTTATAAATTTCATTAAGAACTAAATTTAAATTGAAAATACTAAAAATGAATTCTAGAGAATCGTAGTCTTTCTCTGTTTTACGTGTTATTTTTAAGCAGTTTTAAAGTAATGCGATATCAAAGAAATATCCTCGATTAGCACGGTTTTTGCATTGTTCTATTACCCGGAGTATGCAAGACATTCCTAAATTAAATATTAATTGACTTATATTAACTTATATTCAAAATTTTGAGAGAGCATAAATTAGTTTCTTTTAGTATAAAACTGAGAAAAAACTACGTAATTTATGATATGAAAGTCTTTATGATAGGAACCAACAAAATTTCTGAAGAATAATTGGAAATTACGGTTTTTTATTGAGAAAATATAATAAATTTTGTTACTATTTCATTAAATATATTACTGATGTCATTTTTCCCATTTCAAATTAAATAACTTCAGTTTACTTTGATAAATAGACCAATTATAATTCATGAGAATACTATATTTAATTATTCCCCAGGATATTCCATTTTAAATAATTTAAATTTTCTTATGATAATGTAATTATAATACGAATTAAATCCGTTGCGGATATCCCATTAATAAAATAGAACGATTCGTTGCATATTATTACGTTATTAGAATCGCTAAAAAAAGATTTTCATATCCTTCATGAATATTGTTTATTTTTCATAATAAAATTGATTTCAATCTCCTTCGGATTATCTTTAACAAAAACATATAAATATTTTAAATTATTTGTTATATTTCACTATGTAATTAGAATTTTTATACTAATTTTAAGGCATTATTTAACGTTTGTTATAGTAATAAATAAATTCGAACTAGTTTCAATTTTCTTTAATCAATCCGTTACGGACTTTTGCGTAATAAAAATAAAAATAATTTAATACGATTCGTCATGTTACTAGAAACATAAATGCAAATATAAATTAATGAATTTCTGCGATAACCCACAAAAAATATGTCCGATTGAAACTCAATCGGTTAAATTAATATGTATTAGTTATAATTATCTACAACATTGCATACAAAGACTTCGTGCTCGAATGCATCCAAAAGGAGGTTACGGAATTCGAACTAGTTTATTCATTACACTTTTTTTTAAATAGGTTCCCCATGTAATGGAAGAGAAATGGAATGCAAAGTGTGGGATTTCGTGTGAAATATCAAATGCAAATTGTTAATGCAAATAATAATAATACAAACATATATTCGCGAGATATGGCTGGGATGTGTGTATGCAACTTATGCATTATTAACAGACCTACTAGTACTGCTACTTTGTTATTATTATCAACTGTAATAGCTTGAATGCGAATTATTTGCATACCAGAGGATGCATAGCGAGTATGTATGTATGTAAATATTTTGGTTTTTGTTCGCAGTTCCAATGAGGTCGTATCAATGACTTAATGTGTCTGTTGTCGTTGAGGAAAACGTCGGGTTTAATTTATTAGAATGGATATTGTGAAATATTTCGCAGGAAACAGATGTAAAAAGTTGTAATGGAAGCAAGTCTGTGTTTCTCATGAAGAGAAATGTCAAGGCGAAATTTTCAGTTTATCTCTTTTCTTGGCTCAACACCATTATATAATTATCAATAATAAGCATTCGTACTCTATTTCCAATTTATAAAATATATAAATAATGAATGGTTATACTTATTCCATAAAATATTTAATATTTCAACATTGTAATAACAACTCTTCATAATAATCACTTCTACGAAGTAGATACTGTCCCCATTTTTAATTCAAATTAGTGTTAATATATCTCTTTGTATATGAAATTAATACAAGTATTAAAAATAAGTAATTTAAACTGACGGTAGTTTCATATGTACCTAATCTAAGCAAAACGTTGGACAAAATTACACATTAAAAAATAAATTATATGATTTTATAAAATTAATAATAAATTATTATTTATTTTTATTCTTACATCTCTATTGATAAAAAATGGGCCATAACGCTATTGACCGAAGTCTTTCTACCCCGAGAGTACAAAATTATAATTTACATGAAAATCATACAAAAAAGGCCGAAAAACTTAGGTCGTTAGCCTTTTAGTCATTTTTTATTGTTATAATTAATTAAGATGTTTATCACTAATCATACAAAAAAAATAAATGCATTCTACAAAAGACAATTAGTTCGAAAATAAAAATAAACATTAAAATGATTTTGGAAATAGATAAACTTGTTTTGTCACATTTATTTATTTCTATTATGAACCAGGTACTAATATCCAATTTGTTCATAATTAATATTAAATCACTTGCAACACAGTTATTAATAGAAATAATAAGTTTGATCTGTTTTCAACTGAAATTGTTAATTAATGCTGCTAGTAGAAAGACAACAACAATTGTTAGAAATAAACATGATTTTATTCAAAATAAAAAATATTCCTCTCCTCAGCAGATACCACTACCTCTCCTTTAAATGTTTATCTGAAGAAGCAAATGTTTATTTTCTTACTTAAATCTGTTATTTTCGGAATCCACATATTCCTTCCAAATTCAAATATTCTATAAGTTCCATTTTTTATAATTCCCGATGTTCTTATAAACATGGTATAAAACCTAGGTGTTTAGATCTTTGGCCAGGCACATTTATTTTATTTTTTTTAACATATTTTTTTAATGGTTCCCATTTCTGGTCCCCATTTCTGAACTTTTAAACAAAATGCAAAATGGGTGCTGGTTCGAAGCACCATTTCGCACCAAATATTTGTGATGCAGGGTATCTTACCACTCGCCTTAGAGTTGCCATATAACATATTTTATTTATATAGATATATAGATTGTATTAAATTCATAATTATTTTATATATGGCTAAAAAACGATATTTTTTTTATTCGAAACATAAAAACTTAAAATAAAAAAAAATAATTGAACAATATAAATGTATTGAAATTTATTAATTAAAATATATCTTTATTATTTAACAGTCGCAAATGTGCGTATTTTCATTTTTATGTTGACTCGTTTGTTCAAATATAATATTGATTTTCAAACTTTTCCGCAAAAATGTTTATAAATATATAAAAGCATACAAATATGAAAGCTATTAACAATGCACTTTTTGTGGCAGGGGGGAGGGGGCTGGCGTTTCAGTTGGGTAAATCCAGTATTACAAAAATGTACAAATGCATTTGATAATTCTATAAATTCTATATATGCATATTTTGCTCTCCATGCAGATACTCTCATCTGCGAATGCTTAATGTTGCAGAACAAATAGGAAAACCTAATGAAAACATTTTCATACTCAATTCAGTAAAAGTTAGATTATATGATATGTAATAGAACATTTATTTCTAACAACATTTAAGAAGTATTCGTATATCAATTTAGTTTATATTTGTACAGGAAATATTGACAGTAATAAATTAGAAATTAAAATTGCAATACCAAATCCATTATAAACAATTCCTATGAAAAATGATTGTAGAATTAAATATTAAAAAATCTTAAAATACTGCCAAATATACTTGTAATTCCATTCTGTGTAAAATTTAATGGAATATTTGACTCTTTATTTTGAAACTAGTCATAGTCCATTTGTTTTTTTTTTGGTTCACTGTATTAAAGTTTACTATTTGAGATCATCTATCAAAAACAACAATTTCCGGTATTTGTTTGTAGGTAATAAATCTTTTCTATATATTTTGTGTTTTTCTTGTGGTTCTTGTTATAATAATTATTATTTGTTATTATTCGTTGTATATAAGCTTCAACCTAAAATATTTATATTTTTTTCAATGTTACGCGCTAAACGCAGAAATCTGATTTAAATTTGGAATTATGGAATTTGTGAATTAAAGGTATTACGATGTTTGTTTGTAATAATAAATAAAATTTTACTAGTTAAGACTTTTTATAATGCATTTATACAGATTTAAATGACGTGGGAACCTTTGGTATTAAAATTCCACACCAGCATTGCAGAGCCTTGCATATAATAGAAACGTGTAATTAAGAAAATATATACTAATGAGAGTTGTAACAAATATTTATTTATTTTATAATGTAAAGTAATTAAAGATATTACAAGTATATACAATTCAAGTTTGTTTAATGTAATTTGAATGAGTGAAGAGTTATTGAATTATTCAATCTATTTCGTAAATGTAACTACCACTTTTATTTATACTTAATTCGGTTTAAAAGCTTTTAAAATGTATTAAAATAAAACCAATATAAAAATCTACGTTGTACATTGCAAATTTGCAAAGAAAATGAGAATATCAATTTATATATGTCTATTGTCTAATTTATTCCGTATGTAAAGAATAGTATGTTTCTGTACATATATAAGTAAATAAAATATTAAGATTAATATCTGTAACGCACTAACAACAGTTAGTTAGAAAAATAACTTCATAAAAATATTAGTCATATATATTTAATTACTTTGGCCAGCTTTTTATTGTAATTATTATTATTGTGTTAATTTAGAATACATTAGAATACTAAATAAACTTTTTCAAATAAGTAACAATAATTTACTTTTTTATGTATATTTAGCCTTTATTGTTGTATGAATAATCAAAAACATTACCTCTTATTAGTACCTTAAATGAATTGAAATTTTGTCAATATTAAATTAATTAAATTAATGAATTTTCTATTTATTTTAAGTAGAATATATGATTAAATTCGCAAAATAGAGTAAAAATATTAGCTTTTACTATTTTTGGTTGAAAAATGTAATTTATGCACGCATTTTTAATAATTTATGTATAATTTTAAACATTGCATTAATTATACTTTTTTGTGAGGTAGTTACTCAACTTTTATTACTCAACTTGTTTTTCCTCTTATATTATATATTATATTAAAGATACTATGTATAAAATGTACACCGAGAGGCATACATGATTTATACGAGATATGAGATTTTTTTAGTGTAAATAGAGTGGTGGAGTCATTTTGTGTTTAAGTCCTTAAAGTGATGTAAAGCTTCCTGCAGTAAATCTCGTTTGCGATTACAATCTCTTCAGCTCTCTCCGACTCACTCACTCTCGTACACTTAGATGCACACATTGACACACATACAGAGCTTCCGCATAAAAATATGAAAATAAATAAAATTACCGGAATCCCGTGATGGCGATTCAGTTTTAAACTAGTATTTCACAACCATGACCTACCTAACTACTCTACGGCATTCAGCATACGATAATCCCATATATACATCTATATATCTGTATAGAGGAGGTGACGATGAAACAATCACAACTTTAAACTGAGTTCTTTCGAGAAAAATCCGAACACTCTGGGGATGGTGGTGATGTTTTTCTTCTTCTGGCGTACAGAGTTCTTATTTTGTTGTATATTTTTCACCCTCTCCAAGGGTGGCCGTAGTCCTCTTTGTATACGGATATGGCTTGTGACACTTAACAGAGGGGTAGCGGGGGGTGGTGGCGATTCGTTCGGATTTGCTTCCCCGTGGAACTGCGGAGGCGGCTGTGGCAGCGGCAGCGAAG